>VYZV01015280.1:51423-69654 GCA_013401275.1 Pandion haliaetus | reverse complement strand
GGAAAGGACCCGCGCCAGGGAAGTTTGTGAGGAACTGCAGCCCGCGGAAAGGAACCACGTTGGAGAAGTTCGTGAAGGACTGTCTCCCGTGGGAGGGACCCCACGGTGGAGCAGGGGACGAGTGAGGAATCTTCCCCCTGAGGAAAGGAGTGGCAGAGACAAGGTGTGGCGAGCTGACTCAACCCCCATCCCCTGTTCACCTGCGCTGCTGGGGGGAGGAGGTAGAAAGCACCGGGAGTGGAGCTGAGCCGGGAAGGCGGGAGGGGTGGGGGGGAGGTGTTCTGAGGTTTGGTTTCCCTTCCTAATACCCTTGTGTGGTTGGTTTTTTTTATTTGATATGTAATAAATTGATTTTGTTTCTTCCCCAAGTTGAGCCTGTCTTTTGCCCGTGCCCATAAGTGGGGAGTGATCCCTCCCAGTCCTTGTCTCGACCCACAAGCCTGCCTTTGCATTTTCTCCTTATCCCAACGTGGCCAGGCGCAGGGGTGGGGGGTGAGCGAGAGGCTTCATGGTGCTTTGTTACCGACTGAGCTGAAACTGAAACCACGACAGTCGCACATGCACTGGCTTCCTGGGCTTGCTAGGTAGCCAGCAGCTATCGCCTTTCTGTGCACTTCAGTTTCCCCAACTGAAAAATGGAGATAATGGAACTAATCTCCTTTCTAAAGTGGGTTGAGATTTACTGGTGCAAAACGCTGGGTGAGCCCCGCTGGCACTTCTGGGGAAAGCTGCAACATTCACGTGAAGTGTGAGCTTTGAAACAAGTGCTGTTAGATTTAACTCCAACAGTCACTTCCATAGTCGCAGGGAAGATACCGTGCAACTGCCTTAAATTAGAACTGAATGGGATTGTTTCAGTACATAGAAAGGAGATGCTCCTAAGGAGCCAAGATTTGTCATGTGCAAGTGCTGAAAAATTTGAGTCCCTTCATTGCATCCTGCTGCAGCCTGGGAAAAGGCAGTGTGAAAGAAGCAGAGACCACTTCTCTCTTACGCTGCCCAACATCCTGAGTAGGTGAGGGGCTTGTCACGGCTTTTACCCCAGAGCCAGTGGGTAGGGTATAATTTGGCTGTCTTTGCAAGGCCAATAAATTTCCAGGAATTCTAGGCTTTAGGGCAAGATTATAATTTTCTTGTTTTTCTCTAAACCAGTATCTCGGAGGGTCCTCAAAAAGTTTAGGTGCTGTGAATGCTGCCTGCAGGCCTCTCTCACAGCTGTGCCTCTATTTGTTGTAATTAACTCAGACAGTGAGATGGTTAATGATGACACATCACTCGTCAGAGCCTGGAGAGCAGTTGACAGTAGGCTGTCCACAGAGGGAAAAGGGGAATGCTGGCACAGACAGACCCACAGTACCAGGTCCATTTGCTATCAATTGTCAGCTTTACTGGGGCACTGGTTTGTCATAAATTCAGGACCCTATTGGACTCTGGAGTGGAGAAAGCTCCCTGGCACCAGGGAAGCTTTGTCCCTCAAGTGTGAAATTACTGCATGGGGGAAATGAAGAAGGAACATTAATTTATGCAATAGCTTTGCTGTGGAAAGATAATTCATGTTTCCCCTGTGCAAAATGCTCCAAGCATACTAATGGCCCTCAAGCGTAGGTACTGCTATTAGATTTATGTTTTGTTGTTGGAATGAAAACGATGGACCAAACTTATCCTGGACACAAGACGGTGGCCAGCAATGACACTATCAGAAGCAGGAAATTGTCACTGTTATTTCAAGAAAAATATTCTGAATCTGACACTTCTCACATTTTAGTAAAAATTTTAAATGTTTTAACAGGTCAAAATGCTCACTTGCATAGCAGGTGTCATCTCTCAAGTACTTTTGTCTGGGCAGAAAAATAAGCTGGTGCCAAGGCACTTTTTTTTTTCACTTTTCTTTCATTGCATTAGATAAACACTAAATAGGGAGCTAGTTCTTTCTCTACTCCCACTCATTAAATACCAGGAAAGTGAAAAATGCCACCACATTAAGCGTGTTTTCCATCACTTAGCAATCACAATCAAAGTGGGAACAGAAGTGTCAGCAAAGAAGCAACACTTCACTGAAGGCAGAAAATTCTCAGTCCACTTTGGGGCTTTTAGGAAAATCAAGAGAAAAGCCAGCTCACCACCTTATCTGATCTGTAATGCTGAGTGATGTTTGAATTATACAAAATTAATGCAATAAATGATTCTTTTGCACAAAATAATTACCTGAATTCTAATTTGCTGCCCTCACTGCTCTGGGTTCATTAGAAAGATAGAATAACTCAGGTTTGAAGGGACTTCTGGAGGTTGTCTTGTCCAACCTTGCACTCAAGGCAAAGAAACTGAAGGTCTTTCACCACCCAGCTCACTGCAAGACAAGTTAGTGGTTAGTTTGATTTGGAATACTTTTAGTGAAAATGCCTTCGGTGAGAGCATTATTGCTCCTCCTTACAGTTGCAATTCTTCCCTATCTCCTCTGCCTACGAAGCTGGTTGAGCCTGGGCTGACCCAGACAGACCAATCCAGGCATGAAGGTCAGAGGAAGAGGCAGAAAGTGCTGCCTTCGCCCTGCAGCAGGAGGCAGCCAGACATGACACAGTGAAGATCCAGTTCCCAAGAGAACTAAGCATTTTCAGATTCAAAGATTATTAGAGTTTTCCCTAGAGATCTCTCACCTATGCAGCAGCTCTGCTCACCTGATCAGAAACGGTGGTCTCGTGTTATCAGGCTGAGCTGACAGCAGTTCTCCTAAGCAGGACACCAGACACTTTGCCAATATGTTTTTACTACAGATCCATTTGGGGTGATTAACCAGCTTCTCTGAGGAACTTCTCTGAATCTCAGCCCTATTTCCCAGGGATGAGTACATCTCAGAAACTGCTGTCCATGCTGGTAATCCAGGACTTCAGCATATAAGGTGTAGATCAGGTTTCGGTCCGAAACAGGAGCAAAACATCTCACTTTGTGTTTCTGTAGCCAACAGCCTATACAAATAATAGTTTATTGCCTGATAAAGGAATAAATGCCTAATTTCTTGCTTGGTTAATGATGCTCTTTCCTGAAAACTGACTACTCGCAGTAACTGATAATCGGGTCAGGCTGGACTCACATTTCTGTGTCCAGCAGACATCTGTCTCCCACTCCTGCTGCTGTGACTCAGTATCCCTTTCTGCTCATTGTAATAAGGAGATCATTCCAAATTTCCAGTCTCCTCCAGAGGTGCATAACGTTTTGCCAAGAAAATGCCCTTTCACCAGCCATCCCTCAGCAAACTGGCTGACTTGAGAATCAAAGAATGCCATTTAGCAGCACGCTAGGAAATTGCTAATGACTTCTGCACATTCAGCTGTTGACAGAGAGAAGCAAAGCTGGACTGTTGATCCAGTGTGGGAAGCGGGTAGTATTAGTGCAGGTACAACTCCTGTACACGAAAAACTTTATCGTCACTCTGTAAGAAAAAATTATCCAGCAGCCAGGACCAATCTGAAGAGTTAAACATCTGTAATGTCCTCTAAACTCTTTTCTCCAGGCAGAAGTTTTATGAGCTTACCATCTATTAAGCAGAGGTTGTAGGAGTCTTATAAATAAAATAATGGAAAACTGATATAGGAATTTTCTATGCTATTACAAATTACAGAGTAATCTTAAGTGGGACATATGGAAACCTAACAATCTAAAGTTTCAACTCAGCAGGGAATAGCCTAGGGAACCTTTGGAGCACTGTGTAAAAAGGACTGGGACTCCACTGATAATCATCTTGCACTGAAGTTTAAGTTAAAGTCCTGGAGCAGAGATAGGGGATTGTATCAAAGCCATTAATTTTTTTTTTTTTTTTAAGAGTGCTTGCAGGTTCATATTACGCTGGAGACATGCATATTTGTCCTAAAAGCTATTAGATATTTACTAAAGATAAACTCAAAGTTTGGAAAGAACAATCTTTTCAAAGCAAACTCAATACTATCAGGTCTGGTAGAAAGACAAAAACCTTTAGAAACTTGAAAAATGGTTGAATAAAATTGTTAAATTGGCAGATAGTGATATTTTGATGTGAACAGTGGGTAGATGGAATATATATATGTATGGCCCAAGTTATTTAAGGTCTTAGATTATCCATGAATTGTTTGATATTTTATATCTAGCACATGGTATTAAAAAAAATAAACAAAAAAGAAACCAGCATCTGCCAGTAGAGCCCCCACAACTGTATCTGGAAATAGCCCAGTTATTTTCCAGTGTATATACAAAGATGAACTGCATTATCTCAAAGAGCACCTGGATGGTAATGGTGAGCAAATATTGCCTTATTGGTGGCAACGGTTGTCAACATTAACAAAAGTAGATGGAATATTGAAACGTTTATACTGACGTTATCAGATATGAAAGGTGCAGCGTCCATTTGACTACCCCCTTGGCTGACAAATTAAGTTGGCTACAACCTGAAAAAATTTTTTAGGGAAAAATTATCTGGTGAAAACATGCCAAAGTTTGCATTATTCTCTTAGCAAGTATAATCCACTACTGCATTACTGCACTATTATGTTATTGTACATGTTACTGGCAGAAGGTGCTTTTTTAACATTATCATGTTAATATTATGTTTAATTATATATTTTTTTCTTAAAAATAAAAATAGATGAAAAAAAGTAATAGGGGCCAATATGTCTTCTTCCACTGTAAATATTTGCAAGTCATACAGAAGTCCCAAGAGACCCATCATAGATATGTGACATAAAAAAGGCCTAATTACTGGTCCATCTGAATTGAGACCCAAAACCCTATGTATATGGGAGGATGGGCTTCTTCCCTAAACAATTCATACAAGTGTTGCAGTTATGTACACTGTGGCTGGAGGGGAAAGGAAACGGAATAAATTCTGTTTTTTCCAACTATTTTATTCAACCAGTCTTTCTCCCACAATATTATTCTCAGAGGTGGTTGGTTTGAGCTGGGTGAAATACGCCAAAATGCCATGGTTTCTCCCTTTATACACGATGGGAATTTGGTTCCTGTTGACAAGTTGCAAGTCATAAGCATAGGGAGTCTGCTTAGGAAACAAAAACATCCTGGCCCCAGATAATTGTTCTGTAAGTTCTTGGTGTTCTGAAAAAACAAAACCCAAAACCCCCACCATTAAAATAATTGGGCTCCTAATTTGCTTGATCAGAAGCAGCAGCATGTGTTTTATTCCCTAGGACAAACTGTCCTACTTTGGAGAGGAGGAGACACTCCTGGTCCCCGTCCAGCACAAGCTCCAGAACAGCGGATCGGGTCAGTTTGGCTCAGGATGAACAACACATCCTGCCCATAAAGGTGCTGGTTATTTGTCTGTAACCAATGCCAAGGCTCAAGGAATGAATTGCTAAAGCCAACAGCCAAGCTGAAGAATGCTCATCAAAATGCATCTTCTCAGCCTCAGGTATTTGTAAGGCAAAAAAAGCAGGTGCTTTTGCTATGGCTTTTGGGTAAAGGGAGATGGTTGCTGGTTCTTCAGGGTGTTTTTTTCTCTGCAGACAAGACTGGGTGCTCACAGTTACCCCACCAGCCTCACAAGCTGCGATGCCACCAAGGTGGTGATGCTGGAATGTTGGCTTTTATATGAAGTAAACAGTCTCCAGCCAGAAACACTGCTTTCTACAGTTCAGAAAAACTCTCCAATTAGGAGAAAGGAAGGAAATTAAAAATAGGAACTTCCAGATCTTAGATAGCTAAAAGAAATGAACAACCTTCACAGTTTTGCTAACAGCAATCTTCAAATCATCCTTAATTGACTGTGATACTGCTGTGATGGGAACTCTGCTGGCAGCACGCTTGCCTTTCTTAGCGACTCTGTGAAAGTACCTAAACCCTTCAGTGACCTGAATGTCAAGTTTGGAAAACGAGCTATACAGTACATAAAAAAACCCAAAAGCAATAAGAAAAAAGCAACCATGATGAGATGCTGTCTGTACAACTGCCCAGCCTGGCTGGGGCTTGCAGAGCTCCCGTCTCTGTCTCAGCCCAGCCTGCCTTCTGCAAACCCAGCAGGTCTGGCTGCTGTCCTCAGGATCCACCTCACACCAGCTCCCTGAGCTGGCTCTGAACCACGGCAGAAATCAGTGCCTGTTTGCAAGGGCTGTACCTAGGCATTTATTAGAGCTTCAGGGTCCCCACCAGAAGCATACCATGTTTGAAGAGGGAAGAAGTATTTCACTATGTGGTGTTACAAGGATCTGCTCCGATTCATTTCCAGGGATGAGCTGCAGGGCTGCCTGGCCAGCAGCAGCAGGTCCCTTGGGAAGCAAAGCTTCCTTGGCTGCTGAGCCCCTGTAACGGCACAGCGCTAAGCCCACCACCATTGCCCGTGCTGCTTTTACATCAGGAGCTTCAAATCCCATGTCCCCAACTCAGCTCGCCTTTTCTGGAGGTTTGTTGCCCAGGCTCTGTAAGCCTTGCTGCAGGGTAGGATATATGCAATAAACAGCTTTTTGAGGTTGATTTAATGCCTCACCATCACTCCAGTTATTAATCTATTCATGATGGAGGTTTATTGCTGTGTATACCACAGACTGATAAAGATTATCACTGAATTAATTCTCAACTAGTGTGTTGTTAGGCTTGAAGCCAAATGCTCTGTGTTATCAGTGTGAATAAATATTCCAGAGTAATTTCTCAATGAGCCTATCTTAAATGGACTTCTAAAGCAAAACCTTGGAAATAAACTATCCTGAAAGTAAAAAGAACAAGGGCTGCCATGTTTAGGATGGCAAAACTTCTTGCATGACATTGTACATGTTTGTTACAGGGCTCAGTGTCTGTTACCCAGAAATATTGCCCGGTTTCTCTAGATTGTGGCAGAGATTCTCCCCTGGCCCCATCATCTGTATTCTCTTTTAAGAAGGCGCACGCAGTGAGTGTGCATCCTTCCCGGATCTTGAGCATTGACCTTCAAGGACATTTCTGTCTTCCCACTTTCTGTCTTGTACTTTCTCAGCAGAACATCGAGACTTCTCTTGCACTTTCAGTTTCTAACTATGGGCAGTGAAATGCTCACCCTCGCTGTTGACTGTTTTGAAGGAGCAGACATTTAAAAGAGATACTAAGGCTATATGGGCTGATGATGAGAATACAGTTCAAAAGAAGCCAGAATTGGCCAGAATAATTTTATGTTTGTGCAAATGACAGAAAGTTCCCATCATCTGTTGAAAATGATGCTAAAAATAACTTTCCCCAGAGTCTTGCATATCCAGAGACCTGAGCGGATGACATGGATGCTGGCAGTTTGGACACCTTCACCTGTGAGAGTAAGGGAAAGAGGCTCAAAAATAGGGAAAGGCCAGGACCTTTTTGATACTTCATTGTTGTCAGCTGGGTGATATTTAAGGCATATTTCGTCTGAGAACAGGCAAGACAAACATGTCGCTTCCCCTTATTACATCTCACAGTGTTAGTGCTGTATTCTTGCTGCCCAGGTCCGTACCATAAGGTTCTGTATGGCATAGTCTTGCATTGGAGGGGAAGAAACTTTGCACCTTCCTTTAGTATGGGATATGCATGAGTTTATGACTCTTTCCTCCCAGGAAGAGTCACTCCTCTGGCACTACAGGGAGGTACCCCAGGAGGCTGCAGTGAGGTTGGAAGCAAACCTCCATGCGATATATATATAGCACAGGAGTATTTTGGAGACTTGGCGGTACCTCCAGCTTCTGTCTTAGCTAGAGGCTCTCTCATCTAAGATGCTGGAGCACCAGAGAGTGGGTGCTATCATTGTGCCTGCCTGGGTGCAACAGGAGATCCTCAGTGAGCATCTGTAGGTTTGTGGAGTGGCCGTTGCTTTAAGGTGCAGGGCTGCTTCTGGGTGAAGGTTCTGGGAGAGATGTGTGTCCCTGGGCTAATGGTTTTTTGCAGCAGTACATCACAAACAGTCTTACAAGTCAGCCCATGATTTATTAGGGGAAGGGAACTTGGCCTGCTTGCCTAGCTGGGCCCAGTCCCACTGTGGAACTGGCTTCTATATCTTAAACAATCGAGTTAAAGAAAAGCAACATGTCTCGCCTTTGCATTGGAAGACATCCCAGCTCAAGGTCTGTTTGCCTTACTTTGGAAACTGTGGCTGAAAAGGAATTTGTGAAGGGGAGCAGCAAAAAAATAAATAAATATCTTGGAGCAGGATAGATCCAACTGACACCTCCGTCTGCCTGGCGGGTCAGGCCATGCTGACATGGGCCACTCTTAGCCAGGCCACCAGCTTCTGCTTCAGGGCGAGCACTTGTGCTCAGGGTAAAAGTAGTGCCCGGAGCTCCCTGTCCCCACACAGGACATTAAGGGATGATGGAGGCACGTTGCAGACAGATGAGATATAGGATGTGTGATTCAAACCCTGGCACTGGCAGGAGAGAGAAACTTATATTTGACCGGTGAGGTTGTCCTGGTGAGCTCAGCATTTAGAGAGGGCAAATGTCAATCTACCTACTTACTTTTAGGGGACAGCTTTAATTTGTACAACCATACGCTTGGTAAATGAGGGAAAACTAAAGGCTGCTTTGTGAGGTACCACCTTGGAAACGGCCAGCAGGGAGTGGAGCAGTAACGAGGCTAAAAGATTTCAGACACGTCTCCTCCAACCTTTCCTTGTGAAGAGGAGTGTTATCCTTCTAAAAAAAAAACCCAAACCAACCCCTGCCCCCTTCTCATTTGGTACCATTGTTAGTTTGAATTCAAGAGGATAAGTTCCCTTCTGTGGCTGAGCATGGCTGGAAGGGGTACTACAGACTGCTGAGGATGGCATAACATGCTTTTTGGGACAGCAAGAAGTGATTTACTGTGGCTTGGGCCAGTAATGTGGCACCTCCATTGAGCCAATAATAACATGTCAAATAGGGTCACTTCCCGCTCATGAACACAGCAGCAGGCTCACACGCCTGTATTAGAGATGGCAGCATGAGTTCAAGTGGATTAGTATGTTTGCAATTTTATTAGCCATAAAAACATATTCACAGTCCTTTATGGAGCTGGATAGGGTGGCATTGAAGTTCAATTGGCTTTTCTCACCTCTCCCAGTAGGAATACCAGGACAGCACAGTGGCATCACCAGCTCTGTCTCCCATTCCTGCCTAAGGGTAGCCAGTGTAGGCAAAACCAGAACAGCAACACATCTGCGTCATTTAGAAATCAACATTTGCTGCTGGATCCATTCTCTCACTGTTTCTTCTGCTTCCCAAGAAGACTTTGTGCTCCATAGACTGTGTTTGAATTGAACGTGGTTGCTGGACAAGGGGATGGGCCTGAAGCCCAGCAGAGCAAGTGGCTCGGTCAGCCCTTCCTGCGTCTTTTCTTCACTGGATTCACCCATAACTGCTTGCATCTCCTGGGGGAATTGTTCTTGCTCTTGCCTCTGCAGCAGACAGGACTCTGATAATGATTCCAGAGCCCCCCTGGTCTAGCTGTAGGGCTTTGAAAGCAATGAGTAATTAATTTCTCATCAGGGCTTCCCACCTTTCTTAATTTCTCCAGCTCCTCCCATTTCTCTGAAGTACTTTTGAAAAAGAGCAAACATTGGGCTGGAGTATCCAGTTCCTAACTTGGGGCAATTTGCTGTTCAGCACCACTTCCAGTCAGTTGTTACTCAGTATATTTCTTGATCACCTTCTGGCAAACACTCCCTCCTCCAGTAAAGGTTAACAGCTGCAGGAGCAATGGCTAATTTGAAGACCTGTACGGTTCCTTACATCCTCCAGCCATAAGAATACACACACTGAATGCTTGCACAAGCAGGCTCAATACTCAGCACAGATGAGAAAATGGGGGGAAAAGGTAAATGATGAAAGATATTATTTGAAACATGGATGTCTAAAGCTGTCTGTTTGAATAAATGTTTGTGGAGCTGGGAGAGAAATCATTTGTGGCTGTTGGGGATGAGGAAGAGCTATGAGCCAGGAAAAGATCGAGTCTCTGGAGGGAAAAGCATTTGGGGAACTTTTTTTCTCTGCATAGACTCAGTGCTGGTAAATCTCACCAGGCTGCTGCATGGAGGGGAGTGTGAATCACCCTTCTGAAGCAGCCCTGCTTGGAGCAAGCTGGGTTTATCCTCCATTCAGTGAAGATGGAGGTAATAAGCTGAAAGTAGTAAGTGCATTTCTTACATTGTAAATCAGTGGTGTTATACTTGGCTGGTTTGTAAAATATGGAGAAAGCAGAGAGAAACAAGGGCAAAGCACAACGAAAAGAGGGAGCAGGAGATGGAATGGATGGTCTTCTATACATTAATATTTGGGGAGAGCATCCCCAGGTGATAGTGTCAGGTGATTGGTGCTTCAGAATGGGCTGTGAGAAACCCCAGCCTGGGTTCACCTAGATCTCCCCCCACCAAGACTCCCATTGCAGCTGGTGAGCTGCTTACACAGCGTTTAAAAGAGAGACCAAAATTGTGACATGACCATGGCCTACCATTAACTGCAAGAGAAAATTACACAGCGGGGGCTGCTCAGTTAAGTAGGAAAAGGCATAACAAAATACTGCTGGCATTCCTAAGGTAACTAAAGCAAATAAAATGTAGAACTGAGAAACAGCACTGTGCTGCAGGCTCTTCTCTGTGCATACCCTGCTGATGTATATCACATGAGGCAGTCTACAGTGTGGTCTCCAAGTGGAGTTTCTCGCCAAGACTGTCTTTCTTCTTCACCCAGAAAATTATATGTACAAAAAGAACATCTGTAGTCCATGACTGCCACAGAGGGTGGGGAGGCTGCGAAGGGTCCGCACCTTGTTCCTCCTGCTGCCGCCTGAAATGACCTTGGAAACCCTCGCAGCCTCTCGTCTCCCACACAAGTGGGGAGCAGCGCTAGTCAGAGAACTTTTGTTGCATGTTTCAGGCAGCAACAAAATATTATACACCTGAATGTTGGACTCAATGATCTTAAAGGTCTTTTCCTACCTAAATGATTCTGTGATTCTATGTCTGACTGATGGAGAATGCCTGCCAAAGCCACTCATTAAACCTTTAATTATGGCTATTTTGGGGAACCACTTAATGCTCTACAATAACTTGCATAAGCCTCAGTTGCATCCTATGGGTGTGTTACCCTAAGCAGCAAAATTGTTAGTGATACCAGTACTCCCTTACTGTCTTAAAGGTTTGCTCAGGGCACTTTAGCTGTTTGCAGAGGCGTCCAGAAATGAAAGGGTAGGTGGCAAGTCGGCTTAACAGTTTTTGCCAAGAGAGGACACGCCATGAAGACACGCAAGGTTGCTTGCGAGTCCTGCCCACGTCTCTCGGTGTAGCACAGAAGGTGGCTTTCACTGGTGGCAGAAGGCAGTGCTGCAGCTACACGGCAGTGCTAACGGGGTGATGGGCAGGCTCCAGCAAGCCAGGCTTTCCCCCCATACTTTTGTTCTGATTCCCAGGCGTGTGGCAATCAGGCTGGCCCCAGGAGAAACAGGGTGTAAATCACTAATTAATGCCTCCCGTCTGCATGCAATTCAAGCCCATTTGTGCTTGACAGAGATATGCAGCCCAGGCTCCCCAGAGAGATATCCTATAATCTGTTACTAATCACTGAGGCTTCAAAATCATTTAAAAGGATGTGCCTGTGACTTGTCCCCATGCAAACATCAATTACGTTCTCTCTGATGCTATGGCCTGAAAGACCGAAGCACAGGGGAGGCTTTTGAATGCTTGCACCCCAACCCTGACATCCAGCCTGTTTTTTTTGTAGGTGCTGATGTTATTTAAGGTATTTGCTGCTGCTGGGAGGATGGTTGAGGGAATTTCATGAAAAGACACAAAGAGGCTATGGCACAGTAAGAGACAGAAAGCATTATACTTTTCCAGGGCATCATGTAAACAAGTGCAGTACTTTGTAGTAGTAAGTCAAGTTTAATGCTGGACACACTGTTATGTGTGTTAAAAGATTCAGGAGATTCTGGCCAGAACTGGGCCCCAATGTGTTAAGCATCAAACAGGTATAGAGGAGGTGACATTAAAGAACTCGACCAAGAATTTTTTAAGCCAACAACCTGATACCCAATTAAATCCAACAATCTCCTGGGTTGATTCTTGGGTGTTAGAGCAGTCTTTAGGCATTTAAAAATTTTAATGCTCTAGCTAATATAAAATGTTTACTATAAGCACTTTTTGAAATTGAGGCAGCCAGCAAATCTTATACACTTCTGGCTTTAGCTCAACTTGGTGAGACATCCACATGGCAAGAAACATGTCCCAGCAAGTATGATCTAGGATTTTGGAGGAAATCAGATTTTTAATTACTCTTGGCATTTCAGTGCCACTGGTTGCCAGCGGCCAGCCTGCTGGAAAATGACATCACCAGTGATCATAGCAAAATGCCAGTCTGTAAAACCAGTTTGCCAGCCTGTTTTCCTGTCACTAGGAGGAATTTTCCATCTGCATATTTATCTACCTTTCCAACTTTGGAACTTGAAATTTATGGACACCATTAATCTTCTTACAAAAAATAAATAGGCTCTAATTTTATGCCTGCAATGAACTATGGGCATAAATTTTCTCCAGCAGCATTTAGCTGTAGCATTAGCATATACAGATAACTTTCCATACATCCAGTATTTTCCCTAGTAATTGAGAATTAGAGTTTCTTCGCCGAAAGCATTATTACGAAGGCAGCCTGACTGATTTCTTTAATTAGTTGGCAATCATGCAACATTGTATTTAAAAATGTACAGATATCAAGGATTTGAGTATTCATACTGAAACAGTGGCATCTTTGTATGTTTCAAATGTGGAAGTTTCTTTTGCTCACAGGCGAACTGGAGTTTCAGCTCCGTCCTTATGGATCAAGTCTAACCCCTATACAGCACAACAAGAAAATGTCTCCCTTTTTAAGGGGACACCCAGTCTGGACCTGCAGAGCTGCTGGGTGGGACCTGAGCAGGGCTGTGAACATCTCCCCTATCTCTTGGCCAGTGCCACCTTGCTTCTGTTGATCCGCGTTGCAGAGAATTGCCAGGGCTGGGCAGTGCAGAGATGGGCTGGAGAGCCTGAACATAATCAATCATGAATATCTCAAGCCAGGGCTAACACTCCCTCCGTTTCATGAGAACCAAAGCAAATATTTTAAAAGTTAGTTATTCTTCCCAAGAGATTAATTGCCAGCCAAAAAATAGATTTTAAAACTGTTTCTATTGCCAATATGAAATGCTCTGTTTGTGTAGATACTGTGATGACACCTTAATAGCCTGTTGCTTATCTCTGTGATCTACGGGACTCAGTACACTCTGCTCTTCACATCACTGGCAATTTAGGGGAATCAGTCCTTAATCTGCCTCCATAAATGAGGTTCTTTCCTTATGAGTTGCTTAATTTTGCATGTCATCCTCTAAGGGGTAGACATCGCCCTTTGGACTCAGCCTAAAATTCTTCAGGAGCTCTTGGAGTCCATCACTGCTTAGTGCTTCACTGCCAGCTGTTCCTTGTGCAGGTTTTGCTTTCTTTCATTTCCCTTTGTATACTCCCGAGAGAAGGGTCAGAGCTGGTATCAGCAGGCTCCTGCATTTTAACCTATGTTACTTTAGGGCTCTTCAGGTCCAAAAGGAAAGCCTTTGCAGAGAATCTGCATGGTGATCTGTGTTGTAGCCTTTTTTTAAAGTTCTTCACTGAAGACAGTAAAGTAAAAAAACCCTTTACTTTGATTAAAGTGCCTCTACTAAGCTCATTCCTGATGATGCTTGTGAACAGAACATACCACTGCGCATTTTAACCAGAAGTCATGTGAGACTCAAAAACCCAAGCTATAACCTTCTGAGCATTTCATTAAAGATGTGCAGCCAAAGGCTGGACCACGGTAGCAATTCAGCAAAAAGCCATGGGCTGCCATGGTCATGCCAGGCACCCTGGCAGGATTGTTTGGGAATGACAGTTGAGTCTTGTTAAAGTGAAAGAGTCCCTACCTTGCATGCAGTAAAGATCACTGATTTGGTAAAGCCTCATAAACCTCAGAAACATTGTCTAGTGAAGAAGATAAGACATTTTGGGGAGGAGGCAGAGAGGGTGTAGTGTTTCTGGAGCCCTCTCCCAGCCCTTCCAGGGTGGAAAGTGTGAAGCACAGAGATCTGCAGAAGTGCTGAAATTCATATAATGAACAAAATCAAATGCCAAGAAGCTGGTGGGGGGCAGAAGGTTTAGTCCAGGAACCAAACAGTGGCTTGTTTTACCACATTTCCATAATCAACTCTAAGGGTAAATTCTAAATGCAAACACCCCGAAAAAAAGAATCAGAGGGTAAAAACACACACAGAGCTAAGCAGCAGCTGAGGACCTCAAAAGCTGTTTCTATCAGCTGCTGAGATAGGTGAATATTCTTTACGCTCTGCGACTAATAATACAATCGCAGATCTGTCCATGAGAAGCAATCCTCAGTGGTGGGCCAAGCCCCAGAGAACTGGAAGCGCAATTCAGAGAAAAATAACCAGAATCTGTTTCCCTCCCTCTCTCTGGCTTCTCCTCACCCATTAGCTCATTCCTCAGTTTTCTCTTCCCTCACCTGCATGACCACCTCTGCCATGCTGTCTTCTCCCTATTCCCCTAACAGTGCAATGAGTCCTTTCTCAGACAGACCTTCTCTGAAGTCTCTTGGAGCAGAAGGAAAAGTCATTGCACAACGTGTAATCAAGTATAGGGACTGTTTACTCATGAACAAGTATCTATCAGGATGCCTATCCCCCCGCCGCCCCCTTCCCATGCCCCATTCCTTCCTCTCTCCCAGTGGACTCACTCTGTGCAGGGCGGCTCCAGGGGTCCAGCTGAGTCAGACTGAGATTTGCTTCAGGAAATAACCCCAAAACATGGCTTTGCTGTCCCACTCCCTGAATCTCCCCTGTCTGAAACCCAAGTTGTTTCAGTTACAACATGGGTGAGATCTAGTATGAGCAGATGTCGCAGCAGAGAGAGACATGGATCTTTCACAGAGTGGTATGTCAGCAAGAGGAAGAAGAATTTCGGGAGATAGTGGGTTTACCTTCACACTGGTCCAAATATTATAAAAATAGGTCATGGCTGGGCCTGGGCATATGCAAAGTCCCGGTCTCCAAAACCCAAAGCCTGGACCTCAAGTCCTGAGAGCTGTAAGCAAACCCACCCACGCAGCTTCATTGCTTGGGCCTGATCCTGCTTCATTGTCTGCAGTCAGGTTTGCCCAGCCAGATTCCTAGAAGTCATTGCTAAAGACTGAGTATTGAGGGAGAAAACTGTATGTGTTCGTCTAACAGAGGATTGCCTGAAAATGCACCGTGCACGGGGCGGGTAAACCCCAGAGGCGCTCAGCTCAGCATCAGTGTTTTCTGGGAGCATTTGCAAGGCTGGCCAGAGGCACAGGAGAAGAGGCAGAGACCTTGTTCAGAAGCTTCCATAGGTGGGTAAAAGAGCCCTGGCTGCTGCTCTGCCTACAGCAGGGCTCTGGAAAGCCAAACCAGCTGCTGCTGGTCCCAACAGCGGCATGGAGATCTGTGTGCATAGCACAGTAACCCTTCCCTCCAGCAACAGCTATTGCTTCTCTCTCCCATCCCAGGGTTGGCAGTGGGAACAGTCAGCCCACCTCTTCCCAACCTCTGCCTAGCTCTGTTCCTTTCCTTTCTCCCCTTTCTTGGGGAAGGAATGGCCCAATCCTGACCAGCCCTCAAGTCATCATCCTTGGACAGCTAATATCCAGTTCTGCCTATGCTGCAGAGAAGCTGTAAGCTTGGCTCTTAAGGTATGTGTGTGTGGGAGGGTGTGTTGGTGTTGAAACTATTTCTATTCCTTCATCAGTATTCAATTTATTTAAAAAATAAATAAAAAGCCCTGTGAGCCATAATGTATTGTTTAATCAGCAGAGAGCTAGTTAACAAATGAAAATGTGTGGCTGAGCCAGTTGCAAAATTCTTGGAAATAATTCAGTGATTGCATTAGAAGTAAAATACTCCAGGGCAGATTTTCCCACAGGGGGAATGCAATTCTGATTCTGCTCAGTCCTGTTTGAATAAATGAGGCCTATCTGGATAGGTGCCTTCAAAGAATAGCTAGAGAGGAGCTATAAATAAAGGTATTAAGCTACCTTTCACATTGGAAGCTGGTTTCACTTGGAAGCATTTTAAATTATAAGCTACACTGCAGTGAACCTCAGAGATAAAGGCTCTGTGTGTGCGTGTCAGGGTCTTGCTGTTAAGAGAATAACTTGCACTTACTCCAGCTCGTTACATCACCAAAACCTAACGCTTTCATCTATTAGCTCTGTTTATAGTCCATGATAACAAAACCCAGAAGGATTCAGGGGCACGTTTTCAAGCACAAGTGCTGGAAGGAAAGAGTCCAGCCCCAGACCTACAGTGCATCTGTCAGCAGCCACTCTCCACGAGACTCCCCTTGTATATGAAGATTGTGTCTGTAAGTGCAGCTTCTGCACAGCTGGGCCCCATGCTTGGGAGTTTGTTTGGCTTCGGGTGGTCCTGGAGGCAGCCTAGGGATGAGCACGGAGAACCTCTTGCTGACATCGAAGGCGACCCTCACCAAGTAGTCCAGACACTAGTGCTAGTATCAGGAGAGTCTGCTGGTGTTTGGGACCTCTGGAAATTCAGGAAGCTGTGGCCAAGTTGACTTTTGTGCCTGTTCATCATCATCCCTTTCACAAGCTTTGTCCTAGTGACTGCTGAAAGCTGCAGCCTGTGAAAAGAACAGAGTAAGTGTTCTGAGACCCAGATGAGCGTGGCTGCCTGGTCCCTTACCTCCAGCCAGCCCAAAATCCTTGAGCAGCTGATATGCAGAAAGACAGCAGAGATGTAAAGCTAAGACCATGCTGTTCTAGCCAATTCCCAGCATGGCCAGAAGCCAAAGCAACACAACAAGTACTGGAGCCAATGCCCTGGCAGGAGGGTGCAGCTGGCTGCAGGACGCAGGGTGCTCACACTATAATGGCAGGTTTTGTGTTGACCCAGCAGGTATGAAGGGGTTGCAGGGTGCTCATGGGCTGTATCCACACCCCAGCCCTTCACCATGGGGCAGGAGGTTAGAGTCTGACGTGTTGTGTCAGCCCAAGCCTTTGTGTCACCCTGAGTCCTCTCTGTGCCCTGAAGTCACCGGAAAACTTGGCAGAGTGTTGGGTTGAGGGAGGTCCATAAGGACCAGGATATCAGCGTGGGTCTGAAAAGTATGGGCGGGGGTGAGAGTCTAAGGGCAGGAGGCCAGGGTTGGGATGGTTTGGCAGAGCTCTGCAGGACGATTTTGCACAGGGACTGCATATTCTCTGCTGTAGCCAGAGTTAGGCTTGTTCAGCCCTCTCTCAACATCTCTGGTCTTTTGATAGAGCAAAGAACTAGATGGCAAGCTCATGGTAGCTCCTGTGGTTGCTCAGAGAGGGTCAAGAGAAAGCAACCCCTCACAAAAATTCTTCATGAGGATCTTTTTTCTAGGCTCAGAATGGAAAGTGGGAGCTGCTTTGCCAGGTGTATTGTCCGATGGGGCTGCCAGAACAGGCTGCATCACCATCTCTGTTTTCCCAGCTCTGTTGCTGGAAGAAGGGGCAGCTGCTAATTTATTTGTTTCTGCACCATGAATAGGATCAGGGGAAAAAATCCTGGAAACAGTGGTACAGACTGACCCTGTACGTGGTGATATACATAGAGATGGACAATTATGTCTGAAGCAATGGAGCAGTTCCATTTTTTCATATTCTGTATCCTGCCTTTCATGTCTTCAGCAGTAGAAAAAAATATTTCTTTACATTTCTGCCTGGAAAAACAATTATGAATGTTAATTGCGTTGACCAGGAGGTGGAACAGGAGTTGGCCAGGAAAGGCTTTTCTTTACTTGTAAACAGGAAGACTCAACCTTTCCCGCCATTCTCTGTGTTTTGGAGATGAAGGTGTCGTGAGGATTTCAAGGAGCTGGAAAATGGACTTCAGTGGGAAAACCAGCATAATGAAGAAATGAAAAAAAGAGAACAGAGCAAAGGCCCCAGCTCTGTCACTCTCCAGGAGCAAACGATGCTCCCATCCTGCTGGGGGAAAGAGCCATGTAAAGGGTGCAGGCACCTCACCTGCTCTTTGGAAGATCTTCAGGATTTTCCTGTAACCTAACAACCTCCACTGAGAGGTGTGGAAACAAACACCCTCCCCCCTCCCTAAATTGCAGAGATCACATAGGCAGAAGTCTGAGTTATAAGCAGAGCTCTGTAACTTGCTCAGCTCCACCATTACAGACTGATGGGGGTCCCATGAAAAGGGATGTTGTTATGGATTTGTGTGGTGCGGTTTTCTTTGGTAGTGGGGGAGGGG
>VYZV01015280.1:7691-51076 GCA_013401275.1 Pandion haliaetus | reverse complement strand
CCCTGAGGAAAGGAGTGGCAGAGACAAGGTGTGGGGAGCTGACTCAACCCCCATCCCCTGTTCCCCTGTGCCGCCGGGGGGAGGAGGGAGAGAGAACTGGGAATGGAGCTGAGCCGGGAAGGCGGGAGGGAGGGGGGAGGTGTTCTGATGTTTGGATTTACTTCCTAATATCCTTGGTTTTTATTTGATTGGTAGAAAATTAAATGGATTTTGTTTCTTCCCCAAGTTGAGCCTGTCTTTTGCCCGTGACCGTAAGTGGGGAGTGATCCCTCCCAGTCCTTGTCTCGACCCACGAGCCTGCCTTTGGATTTTCTCCTCAACCCAACGTGGCCAGGCGAGGGGGTGGGGGGTGAGTGAGTGGCTTCGTGGTGCTTTGTTACCGGCTGGGCTGGAACCAAAACCATGACAGATGTCCAGGGAGGAAACCCTTCTTCTTTGTTCAGGTACATCAAGTTACTGCTCTGAAACCTAGTATTTCTCCTCAGATCTTGGCATGTGGGTTCTGGCCTGTTAAATGTTGAGCATTTTTTTTAGAAACATGGCTTTTATGGTAAAAAAAGTGACTTAGGTGTCTTGATTGAGAGTCTTGACCTTCATCCCTCTGCCGAGTGCACCACCGTGCAAGACTCTTTGAGAATGTGAACTCTGCCATTGCATTCCTTGAAAGTTCCAGAGTTGGGTCTATTTAATAATTTTCACCTTTTTTATACTGCAGAATACTATGCATTTATGTAACCTGCCACACAATTTTCCCTGCGAACAATTTCAAGTCAATTTTGCCTAAAACCACTGAGCACCTTAAATGTCCCCTCAAAATTTTTTCAATGAAAAATTGTTCTTTTTTTTTTCTTTTTTTGCTATGACAACTAGCTTCATTCCAATCTGGGGGCTATTTTGTCTTTCTGTTTTTCTCAGCACAAAATCACTCCCAGAGCTGGTGTCTGTTCAGGGAGCAGAGGACTAGGGCCACACCACCGCACTGAGAATGTAGTGGCAGATGGCTGTGTCTGCCGGGTATGTGGCAGTCATCAGTCAAAGGTGTCCTCATGGTATCATCTGAATACAAGAACATTGTGCAGGCCAGACATTCAACCACTTCAGATGCCTGTGCAATGGGTGGACATACGCATAACAAATATGAGGGCTGGTTACTTCTGTGCAAAAAACAAGGCAAAGTTGCAGGTTTGAGTCTCTTTTTATGTTACATTTCAGGGCACTTATCCTTGGCTCTTCCCAGGACCCAGGGAGCTAGGACAGGGCTCTGATAACATCAGCCAAGTCATTTCCCCTCACTTTGCTTCACCAGCCTCATCTGGAAAAGGGGAAACAGTAATATTAGCTTCTCCTTGAGGGTGTTGTGAAAATGAGCTGGCTGCTGGCTGTAGAAAGCTGCAGGATCCTGAACTGGCAGTGGCTAGATAGACCATGTGTTATTATTTTATATTGGATAAACAAAGTAATTTCCCAAGGGTCTTTAAGATCACATTGCCTTTTAGTGAGTGTTAATTGACATTTCTCTAAGGCGCCCCATTTGTCCCTGTGCCCCTTAATTAAAACCATAGCTGTACGGCCCAAATGTTCTTGGGACAAGGCAAATATTTTAAAAATTAAGTTTCCATTATGTTCTTTTTGCCAAAAGTGGCGTCCTGTCCTTTGTGCAGTGATTCACCATGTCCATTCCCCTTCCTGCCATAGTGAAGTGGCAGTGCCAGCCGGCAGCTGAGTGGTCCCAGTGACGTCTGGGATGTTCTCATAAACAGCTCTGTCCTCCAGCCTCTGCAAAACAGGAATTGCTGTCGAGGTGTCCTGGGTGGGACGTGCCAGGGACCTGCATCTCATCCGGTGACTAGGCATTTCAGCAGGGGAGGGGTAGAGGATGCTGTTTAAAAATGGTATCTAGAGGCGGTGGGAGCCTGGAGAGGCAGATGGTGCTGCAGTGCCCAAGGGAACAGGTTGCCACCTACCTCCACTAGTTTCCAGAGCCCACAGCCATCACTTTGAGTCATGGCCAGATTGTGATGGAAACAGGTTTCCAGCAGCTGAGGATATTTGGCCTTTTCTATGCTCCACCTCCCTGCTTGTAGTAGCCCAAAGCTTTTGGAGGATGTTCTGGAGCACACAACGTAAAGCTAATATCCAACTGCAGAAGTCCCATGGCAAAGGGCTGTTTATGCAGTCAGTAGCTAAGGACATGCCCTCATTTGTAACTTTTGAGCAAGTGCAGATGGCTCCAAGTCCTGGGACTCCAACCAGGACTTTCTGAATAGGGAACAGAAGTGTCCTGGCACCGAAGAGAGCTGCCCACCTGCAACTGGAAAGGAAGAACACTACGGAGCAACTGAGACTCATTGTGTGCTTCTTGGGAGCCTGTCGGAGACCCTTTTAATTTTATGGGACTTTTTCTTCCCTTCCTGGTGTTCTGAATTTTCTTTGCTTGGGAAGCTCTGTGAAGAGCCTGGTGCCAATGATGTCTTCTGCCAGCTTTAAATAGGGCTTCGTTGCTCCCTAGGATTGCTGCAGGGAAAAAAATGCAAACTCCCTGCCTGCAGAGTGGGTTTTCCTTAGCGCAGGCTGTACCCGGTGCTGAGACCCTCTCCAGCCCTCAAGTTCAGCACCAGCAATAACTGGGGAGCAGCTGCCCTGTGCTTGCCCAAAATCTCTATTCTTTGTTTATATTGCTTTTTATTGAGGCACAGCAAATTAGTCAGCCTTTTACTTTACCCCTTCATCCTCCAAAATTTCCTGTTGACTTCAGCGTCTGAGCAGCCTGAGGAATACCCTGGAGAGCACAAAACATGCTCCGTAAGACAACTCAGGCAGCCCTGGGGCCATACAGTGCTCTATCAATAAAAGTCTCCTTCGACTGAGGTATTCCCCATTAGGCAAATGTTGTGCATTTCTGGAGCAACAGCTACAACGAATATGTGAGCTTTGTAAGGCAGGTAAATCAATGGACCCACTACACTCATTTTCACCCTGAAGCCAAGGAAGGAATTGGCCTCAGGATGATTTGTGTCGGACACAGGACTGTTCCTCACAGCCAAAAATTTGCTCTATGCATGTCTTGGCAAGGTTGCTTTACCCATATGGTTATTGCTGCAATCTTCCTCAGCTTTCTGACATAGCTGGTCTTTGACAAAACACTCCTCAAATGTAATAAAAATAGCAAAAACTGAAAGAGTTTTAAGCTTGCCCAGGGTCTATTTCATTCAACTCCCTTGTTCACAGGTAACAGCAGAACATCCTCCTCTCTCAAGCCTCCACCCCTGGGAGCACTGATCCTCTCTTCCAGATATCTCTAATTTTCTCGCATTGTTTGTTTTCTCAGCTATTTAGATTGCAAAATCTTTGGACAAGGACCATCTCTTGTGATGTGTAACACCTAGCACAAGCAAGATCCTGATCCCATCTGGGACTCTGGGTGTTATTGTAGTGCAAATAGAAAATAATAATAACAATAGCTCTCAGACATACAAAGAGAGGAGAAGTCTCATGAATCACCCTACAGCTGAGAGCTGCACAGGGGTGCTGGGGGTACAGGCCACAAACCCATGCCAGCTTTCTAGCAGACACGTGCAGTGAATCCTGTAAAGGAAGAATAAGCTCACGCTACTGCTTGTGGAAGAGCATGTGAAAATACTCCGCAATATTTTGTGTGCTGTGCTTTCTTCTGTTTTCCCACCGTCCTGTGTGCAGTCTGGGTCCTGGAGGTGTTGGTGGCCCTTTGGGACTGAGTGGGGAATTGCAGCCATGAGAGTTGAAGCAAAACCAATTTTATTTTAATATTAAACCAGGACCCTCTTTTCCTTCTTCCACCAATTCTCCAGCCCCTTCAGAGAAAATATATGGGGAAAAAAGGTGATTTGTGGAAGAAAACGGGGAGACGGAAGCTAGCACACAGAACAGCTCTTTCAGCACTCAAGGACATGACTAAACATGGCTTTGGCTTTTTGGCCCGGGGACATTTGGTCCTCTGCCCAGCTGACCAGTACAGCCCTGTCACCCAGCCACATTTCACTGCTGACCACCAAGCCTCCAGTAAGGGACTTAGATCCACTTGAGTGTTCAGGTCTCTTTTGTGGAGCCATGGAGTTAAACAAGACAAGCCGTGATTTCTAGGCTCTATCTCCATGTTGAGAGAGCCTTGGGCTCACCTTGAGACAGGAGCTGGTGGAGACACAACCTCCAGGATGCCACAAGAGGCCAGGGCGGAGTCCGAGAGGAAGGACTGACCCACGTCTCCATTTGCGTAGGAAAGCAGAAGCAAGAAATTAAGAAATTGAGCAAGATATTGGAAAGGATTTTTTTCTTCTGAAGGATGGAGAGCCTCAGGAAGAGATATGGGTGTGTGGAGAATATGTTATTTAGAGAAGACAAATGCAAACCAGCCGGACGTGCACCAAGGCGCAGCCACCCTGGGATGCTAGCAGGGAGCACGCTGCCCCAAACACACTCGGTCATTTGGGGCTGCATCCTCAACTGGGTTATGATGCAAAGTGACATTGTTTGAGATGCAAATAGTGTAGAATCCCAGGCCAGGGGATGCAAAAATCTTTCCACCTGGCTTTGGTGCTAGCTCAATAACCAGCAAAAAGAAAACCTTCTGATATTAAACTTGTCATTTTCTGGATCGTTTAATGTCAGGTGTGTTTTGCAACCATTTGTGGTTAAAATATAGTGTTGATAAAAATACCCAACCTGCCAGCCTTGAGGCTGTGTTTCTTTTTCACCTAATGAGTCCAGCACAAGCTGAGCCTTGTCTGTCTGGAGGAACAGCATCCAAAGTTTGTTCTTCCACGTCCTCTTTCCAAAACATGGTTTCTTTCGGTCCCTGGGCCCATTGCACGGATGGATTTGTGAGCTGACATTGCCATCTGGGGCCTGGCCCAAAACCCCCATGTGCCATCAGGTAGCCAACAGAAAGTCCATCAGACACAGATGATTTCTGACCGCTACTTCCTCCGCTTTAGCCAAACAGTGCAAGGCTCTGGCTTTCCCTAAAAGCTCTCCAAACCATCGGAGCCTGCCAGATTATTAATGAAACCAGCCAGGAATTGGTTCATAGCCTCAGCTGCTGCCTAGCAAATGTCTTGCTTGCTTGCAGAAAATTCCACAAAAGCGGCAGGTTAGTTTGTGACTGCCATCCACTTAGTGTATATGTGGGTTCAAGTTATTCATGTCAGTCAAGCAGCCCACTGAAATCCAGGTGATCATTCAAGGAACAAAGGCATTTATACCAAATCCACATGCCCAAGCTCAGGAATCAAATAAAGTGGTCTTGGGTGATTAGAAATGAGATTATGATCTGAATGCATTTCGTGACATCCATGATGGATATATAGGAGTCAGCAAGGTCTTGGCTCTTCAGGAAGTTTCTGGAACTAGCAGTCCACTTCCAAGGCTTTTGCTAAATTCTTAACAGTTTTAAAGGAAGTTAATTCACTGTGACGGCCAAAACTTTTGGGAGAGACTCATGAGGCCATAAAGTGCATGGCTGAGTAATTTAACTGGAGCTTACTGTTAATGCAAGCTTCATCAGTAGCCGATGGAAGAACAAGTAAGGGATTTCAGACTGGAAATACTGTGCAGGTTTTGGAGGCTCAGTGTCAAAGCTATTTCAGCAGACTAATTCACTTCTGCTCATTCCTGGGTTTGTTTTTAGACGCATGGGCTCATATTGTAGTCTAATCCTCAGCCTTCACTTTTTTTTCTGTCCCAGAAATACAAAGGTACATGATTTAAGAGTGTAAAACCCAATGTACTTAAAAGGACTTGAGCTTGCCTGGAGAGTCAGACACATACGCAAAACTTTAAGGATTCACTGTGAAATCCCTTCTAATAAGGCCTCCTACTAAGTCTATCAAAACCAGCAGGAGCTTTTCCATTGACTGTAATGGGCTTTGGAAAATGCCCTGTAATGGAGCAGGGAGCCCTTATCTACCAAAATAAGCTATCCTAAAGCAAACACCATGCTCCTACTTGGAGATTAGATATGTGAGCAATCTAGGTTGACCTTGGTGGCCCTTAATTCATGGTGCTCACTCTTTCTCTACTCCACTGGGAAAACAGAAAGGTTCTGCTGGGAAAGGGCTGCTGGAGGGACCAGGCTAGGGTTGCTTAGATAAGGGGCTGATGCCACATGGGAAGAGAGATCCTTGCTGGAAAATGGCCAGGGGAAGGAAGCTGCACGATGTCTTCCTACTTATCACTGCCACTCCATTTTGATGAAATCCATTAGCTAGGCAAGGAGAAAGTCAGGGCATTTTATGCCAGGCTCATGTGCATTTGGGAAATGGTGAGAACTGGAAGGAGCTGGTGACTCCTCATGTAGGCCTGCAGGTCCAGTGTTAGGGCCACGTGGAATAGCAGCAGGCTGATATCAGGGCTGGGGGGGCATTGTCAAAGGGTGGGGAGGCCTGTGCGTGCCCTAGACTGGGTTGGTTTGTATTGCTGTAGCTATGATTCAGTTGTCTGCCACTTGCTAATGTCACGGCATCATTTCCACCAGCATTAAAGAACATGAACCACTTATGAAACACCCCTCCTTCCTATTTCCCCAGGAATAAACGTCAACAGTCACATAACTTCTGTTGTTCTTTTGTACCTTCTTGTGGCTGAGCTAATTTAAGAGGTCAAGTTGAACACAGTAACTGCATACACCTTCCCTGAGATATGGACATCACTCTAGGAGCCAGACATTCAAGGCTATTTATAGACCCTGCCCAGGGAGAGGAGAGGGCAAGAGGCTTGTTTTAAAGGAAAACAGGCAGGGGCAGTCAGAAATATTTGGGAGGCCTCTGCTCCCTGCAAATTCCAACCAAATTCAGCATGATTTTTTTCACTGGAGCACTAAGAAAGGGAGTATCAAAAGAGGAGGGCTTCTTTTTAAGACCTCTATCACACATACATCCCAAAAACTGCGGGGAGGTGAAGTGGGGGGAAATATATTCTGATAACTTGTTTGCAAAGTACCTTAGATTGACATAAACTTCTCCCTGGAGCCTAATGTTCCCAGAGCTTGTACAGCTGCCTGGCTATAAAATAAAAGGGAGACGCAAAGAGGAGCATTTTGGCTTCTGGCATGAGAACAGACAGCACTGTTTAGCATCCCACTTCATGTGAAAATGAAAGGCCCAATCTGTATGAACAGAGAGAAAGCGGGGCTCTGAGAAACCCTCCTAATAAGATTGAGGAATTCCCACTTTAGAAGACTTCTCGTGCTGCCAGACAGACATAAAATGCTTATAGAGGCTGTGCTCCATAATGCTGCCGAGACTTTTAATCCTCATAACTAGCACTGCAAATGCACGTGTTGCTTTTCCAGCCGGTATGGCACCCCAGCACCATGGCTACATCCCAAGGAGCCCAGGCTGATATGAACCCAGGGGGTGAGAGCAGGAGCCTGCAAATGGCTAGCAGAGGCAGTGACTGATGGTAGGACAGTCTGCGTGGGAAGCTGCACAGGAAGGATTTGAAAGGGCAGAAGGGAGATGCTTGGCGTGGGCTAGTTACAAGTGGAGGGAGAGGTCTTGAGAGGGAACATGGTGGTGAGCAGGAGAGAGGATCAGTCAGGAAAAAGGACTATAAAGAAGACTGGGGAAGAAGGGAAGGAGCAGAGCTAGGACTACATGAACAATGTGCTCAATGGAAGGGTGGAAGAACAAGAGCCAAGAAAGTGATAGCCTGGGGGAGCACAGCAGGAGGAACGAGGCAACTAACCCTGAGTCCCCTTAGATGCTGTTACAACCAACAAGGATTTGATTGGGAATGGTAGCATCCTAAAGATGTAAAATGCCAGCAGACTGCATTTCAAGGAGTTGGCTGTGGTAAAGAGCAGCCCTAGGATCCACTGTATTCACAAGGAGTGAAGGGAGGGTGTGCAGCCTGCTGTCCAGACCTGTGGGGTGAAGGGTATTACACTCTCTTGCAGGAAGACGCCAGGCAACCCACTCAACAGCACAAAAGGAAACACGCCTTTTGCAAAAACAAAGTCATTGGGATTCTGGACTTCAAAGCTCCATGCTACGCCCAGTGCCGTTTGTTGCTGTGTTCGTGGTGGCTGGGAGCCAGGTCTGAGAATTAAGAGGGGAAAAACTGCATTATCTTGTTCTGCTGAAAGCCTGTGTCAGTGCTGCAAAGAGAGCACCTGAAAAGCTGGAGTCTGTAAGAGGGAAAAGACTCAGAGAGGTGAGTTCCCAAATGCATCAACACCTATCTCTTAGGGACATGAGTCCACTTTAAAAGCTGACCTATATGAAACTTTGTTTTCCACGTCACTTTTCAGAAAGCAGTGAAGTCACCTAGATGTGAGCACTTAGTGCAACAGCCCCCAAATTAAAATTCTGAGCTGTGAGCTCCCGGGCTGCTGATACATCTCAGAAAATGGTACCTCAAAGCCATTCTGCAGTTTCGCTGGAGCTGAATGCAGAGAAGGATAGTTTGGAGGGTAACAGTTGAAAAGGTGCACTTACAGAATGGATTTGTTGGGAGAGAAATTAGGAGTCCAGAATTGGTTGAATATTAAAAAAAAGTCTGACTCATATTCACAAATGAATAAAATTAAACTGCTGCCATTCTTAGGCTGACATTATTCCCAGGGGTCTCAATGGTATTCACATGGAAGCATGCACTGATCTCAAAAGTTTATTAATGGTAGCATAAATTATTAATTTTCTCAAATCGTGTGCCTACAGAGTGGCATTCAGGAACTGCTGCCTGCAGTCTTTAAATCAGCCAGTGAAGAAGCAAAGCACGACTTCCACAGAGGCTGAAGACAATGCTTTTTGCCACGGCCATACAATTTGCTACGTGTGCTTTCACAAGAGGTTACCACCACCCAGCTGATGTGCAGCAACTTGTTGAGCTGCAGTGACTTGCCCATGCGCCCTGGGGTTTTTGAATCATCAGTTTGGGCTGTGCACGTGGGAGCAATGAAAGATGTAACTGTTCCCAGCTATCTGTCCCCCCCATTCGGTCTGGGGCTGCAGGAAGGATGGCGAGCCTCCTCTTTCAGCTGTGATTCATCACCTGGGCATTAACTGCAGCTCGATGTTATGTCCGCTGGTGCAGAGACCGTGGCAGCTCTGGCAGCATGGGGCTGGCTCTGCCTCCCTGCTGCCAGGCGCTCACCCCTGGTCACGGACACTTCTCCTCTCTGCAGCGGGGGTTGCTGGAACTGGTGGATCAGAGCCTGGAGCCTTCAAACCTTGCTTGGATTTCAGCTTAAATTGTTCTTAATTGATTTAAGCTGGTGTAAGCCTGGCTACAAGCAAGCTAGATGGATATTTGCAGATGGTCTGTCTGTCTGCACTATCAAATGTGTGCTCGTGGGAGTGGGCTCGATGAGCGACCGGGTACCAGCTGAGCACAGTGCCTCCTCCGGTGCTGCTGGCACAGGTGCCCACAGCAAGGACCTCAGTCCCGGCTGTGGCAACCAGCTGGGGAAGCCACAAAAACACCTGGGCAGTGAGCGTAGCCCGTGTGCCAGGTTGCATTCCCTCTGCATTTTCTCATGTCTGGTGCTCATGGTGTTACTGTTACTACAGGGGTGGCTGTCACCCAACTGCACACTCCTGGCCAAAGCTTGTGCCTGGGAGGGGACCGGCAGAGCTTGCAGGGGGCCAGCCAGTGAGCCCCGGGCTGTGCGCTCTGGGCTGACCCCATGCACGCATGCAGCTAAAAAAACTTGGGTTCATGGGAGTGGGGCGAGTCCCCTGTTTGCCTTGCCAGGGCTGACTGTGGGAGAAACTTCTCAGTGGAATAAGTCAAGGTTGCACAGTCCAGTGCTGGTTACTATTGGGTTCATCCTCATTTGGTCCTGGGAAGGCAGGACCTGCTGGCTGCAGACTGGTACAAACTGTGTTAAAATGACAACTCCAGATTGTTTTTTCCTCCTGTTTTCACCCCTCTGATAAAAAAGGAGGTGCTAAGCTCCTTATTGTCTCTGAAATACCATCCCTTGTCCCAAGAGCCTTTCATGGGAATTGCACACCAGCTATTCCTAATTATTTATTTCTGGGCACTGCTCTCTCCTCCCGTAAATTAAAAAAATGATCGGTCTAAAGATTGTGCTTGTAGTAATTTAAATAAGCACATGAAAAATAAAAGGTTGAACACTAAAACTAAAATATCCTTCAGTGCTGCAGCTCCTCGAACAGCAGTGTGGTGTTGGCACAGCCCCGCAGAGGGGCTGTTAGGACTAACA
Organism: Pandion haliaetus; assembly: GCA_013401275.1. Classification (NCBI taxonomy): domain Eukaryota; kingdom Metazoa; phylum Chordata; class Aves; order Accipitriformes; family Pandionidae; genus Pandion; species Pandion haliaetus. The sequence continues at coordinate 40,872 of VYZV01015280.1, read as the reverse complement.
TGCTTGCCCCACTCTGTGCACTATCCATCGTCTCTCCAGCCATTGCCACTCAGCACCTCCTGAGGTAGCTGAGCCGGGAAAGCTCAAACGGCCCAGCCTCGGATGCAGCCAAGGCTGGCAGCCTCCTCCACCCAGCCCCTGGCCAACTTACCACCCCAGAGCAGCAGGACACATAAGTGGGGTTCAGGGAAGGCACAACTGGAGGCTCTGACTCCCAGCTCTGCCAGTTTTAGCAGAGGTTTAAAAGTTGCCACGAGGTGTTCACACCTGCGGGTTCTCCAGGGGAGGTAGTAACCGCTTAAATCAGCACAACTAATGCTTCGAGAGCTCGTGAGTCAGAGGTGTGAGTAAATGTGAAAGCACTCTGTGAGCAGAGCTCCTCTAATGGAAACACTCCCTCTTTCACACTCTTAGGAAATGATTTTTTTTTTTAATAAAATCTAGATTAGTAGAATACAGTATGAGCAACAGCAAAGGAATTTATTTGCGCATGTGCTTGCTACCTCTCTTTCACACCTCTTCTGCAGCTTTGCGCATGGTACAGATCTGGGTGGAGTGGAGTGAATATAGGTAATTTTCTTAATGGGAATATATGCTTTTTTGCATGGTGTGGCTGCACTTGCACACCTTGCTTAGCAAGCAAGGGAGGAAGGAAGCGCTCTGGGGGGACTTGCAAGAAGAAAAGCAGGTGAACAATTCCGAAGTAATAATGGCACCACCACCTTCAGAGGAAAAGGCTATATAGATCTTAGCTAAATAGTCAGGCTTCTGTGTCCAGATCTGTTTACCTTCCCCCCAGTTCTTAGCTCTCCTCATGGAGAGGGAAGAAGACTTGGTGCTCAGAGCAGCAAGCTGTGCTGTCTCTGCAATTGGCCTGCAGCTGGCAGTGGCCCAACTACACTGGTCACTGCGGCATGCCGGCCTCCTCATTGCCTCTTGTCATGGGTGCAGGAGGGTATTTATTTGCACCCTGGGAAAATGGGACAAGGACACATGTCTTTAAACGGTAGTGGACTTCAGAGGCAGATTATTATGGGATCAAGGGAAAACGCTTGGCAAAACAGAAGTGGAGTAGGTGCAAGAGGCAATGCAGAGAGCTTTGGAAACGACCCTCCCTGGAAAAATGGTGGCTATGGCAGTCCCAACCCACCTTCTTCTGTGTCTCTAAAACAAGGGGTCTTGCCTGTGTGACAAGCCTCCATCCCCTATGCACTGTGCTGAGCCCTGGCCCCTCATCAGCCACAGGCTCAGGAACGTCCCAGGGTTAAAAGCCAGCTCCAAAAGCATGTTTGGGTTCCTAATGTCCCCCCGAGAGAGGCTGTGTGTGTCTGGTGCCCCGGCTGGGCTTGGTTTCATATTTATGCACCAATGTAAATCCCCACAGGAGTGACAAGAGAGCTCCTTGCCAGCTTCCAGAGTGAAGTTGCTTGTGTTATGAAGTCCTCACACGTGAAACTTCTCAAAAGTAAGGCAAGCACTCTCCAAGCTAAATCCAGCCTAGCAGAAACCAGTGAACGGTGCAAGCACATGGCAAAATACTGTGCATTGGTATCTGGGTGTAGCTGAATTTAGGGATTAGCTGAGATCAGCTCCAGCGGCTGACTCCGGGGCATCAGGGAGCCGTTTCTGTGAATGGTACCTGTGAGAACTATCTGGGAGTGACTCAGCCAGACAGCTTCACCATCCCTTCAGAAATGATCACACCTCATTTCCCTGCCCAACTGTAATGCTGTGCTAGCTGCTGAAAGCAAAATTGTCCAGCTGAGGTGAATCACAGCTGCATTGCCAGCCCCCAGCCACTTGGGACCATCCCTGGTTTGCATCAACTAGACCAATTGCTCTTATTTTTTACCCAAAGTAGGGCATGGAAATGGTCTTGGGAGCACCTGTGCTGTCTTTATCCAAGGTTGTGGGAGAGCACCGCAGGCTGAGAAGTGCCGTTTCTGGGTGTCACTGACCCTGTGTTGACAGTGGGATAAGAGACAGACCAGTGCTGAGGGTGCTGAAACAGTAATTTATCTTGATGTCCTGGAAGTCTTCCTTCAGGCCTTTTGTGGTTGTGTGCCCAACATTTCCTTTCAACAGCAGGCTGTCCAAAGAACCAATATGAACTGGAGAATTGCTTTTTTCAGCTGGGCTATTTAAAGAAGGACTAGAGGGGTGAGAAGTCTGATGTCTGTTTTTCTTACGCCAACGAGCTGAAGATGCAGTGGTGATTCATGAGACCCTTTATTTCTTCCTCTACCCATGTGGTCTCTGTCTCCGTTTGTTTTCTCCTGGACGTGCCATGCTCACTGAGCTTTGGATCATTTTCAGCTTGGTTAAAGGTGTATTGCACCTATCCAGGAGGGGGTTTCATTGTTTCAGGTTGTGGCCATTGTCTTTCACTACCCTAGGAACAACAGCACCCAGTGAGTGCATGCTGCAGGCATCATCAGGCTTTGTTCTCCCTGTCAGCCGAAATGTTAACTTTTTTCCCTAATAGTCATGATCAAACAGATGAAAGTCCTGCAGCCAATGGGTTCTTTACAGGCTATGGCCTGGGGACTTTAAGGTAGCATGCTCTGTCTTTCAGGATTGCCTTTGAAATGTCACATACTTGGTGTAAAGACATGAAGGAGGCAAACTCTTTAGGTCCCTATGGACAGAGCACTTGCAGACAGAACTAGAAGGCTTTCTGCAAATGTACCAAGTGACCGAGGATGTCAAACCATGGATGTTCTTCACTGTTGTTCACTAGCCTGTCTTTATCACCCATGGCCAGCATTACCCTGGCCCAGAGGGGACTCCCTAGGAGATAATTTGCAATTTCTGTGTAAATTGAGCTGCTTGAGGCCTCAAGAGGACTTATGATCCACTTCTAACCTTACTGCAGAATCACTCCTATGTGTGTCCCTGCTAATAGTCAGTACTTTAAGATCACAGAGTCTTCACAACCTCCCCACCCTGTCATCATCCAAGTTAAAGCTGGTCAGGTGCAGCAGAAGGAACAGCATGAGATGAGGCCTTATCAGGCCTTGTCCTGAGGGCAAGTTTTCAAACAGACCTCAGTTCTTATGTTGCAAGTGCAACAGCCCCTCAGTACCTTTGCAGACCATCCCTCAGTGGCTGGGGATGCTGCTTTGCTTTGTGACATCCTGTTCTGGGGCCACAGAGCCCAAGGAAAAGATGATGATGACCCAAGTCATCTGACCGTGTTAAAGCTGTGGAGCTTTTGTCCCTTTACTCTCAAGTGTTTCATGAGCAAGTAACATCGCCAGCTTTGTTTGCCAAAAAGGGAGATGGCAGCATCTCTCATGCCCCTTGCCAGCATGGAGAGCAGCATCACAAGTGAAACAACATGGAAGTTATCAGATGATGTGAGATGGGCAATCTCCTTAAATCAGAGATGTTAGTGCTTTTTGCTCAGCTGTCTTCTGAGGTGGTGTAACTGCTCTGTGCTAGGGAGCATGCCTGCTTTCTCCAGTCAGAAGAAAGCCAGAGAAACACAGTAAGTGGAAAGCCTTGAGCTGTTGACATATGAAGGAAAATGGAAGAGGTACAAATTAATGAGCGCCTAATAGGACACTGTAACCATCTGCAAGCACAAGAAGGGTGTAGCACCACCAAGAAAAGGAAAGCAATTAGGAGGACATTAGGGGTGTAGTTAAGAGAAATAGAATGACAGATTGAAGGAAAGTGTAAGATGAATGTCAGGAAATTATTCCGAACTGAGCTGCATGGGGCTGTGGAACAAGCTCATAAGAAGAATGGAAATGTGAGTTCCTGAGCTGTTCAAATCTGAATCAAACACCCAAGGTCTGAACCCACCATTGACCTGGCAATAGACCAGCTCCTGAGCCAGTTCCACCTGAGCCTCTGGTCTTGTCACAGTTGTTTTAAAAGCAAAAATTATGTTAACATCTATAAAACACAGCTAAATTTCCACTTAGCCCTCGCCACAGAAATCCTTCATTTCTTGAAACTCCTGGTCAGACACAGACATTTTGTTCCATAAAACAGCAACAGAAAGATCTCAAACACTGATTGCATGCATTTGCCTTGAACCCTTCCTTTCTTGAAGTTGAGCAAAGAGCTAAACAACTTCAAATCATTATTTTATCTTTATTGTCCACCCTGGAAGGCACATTCATTTTCTGATTCATTTACTCCTGTGATCAGTGCCATCTTGATCTCTTAAATTGCCTTTCTAGGAAACTACTGCCCATCTGAGAGCGGCGGTTTGGTATTTTCCAGCCCTGATGGTGCCCTGTGGAGCTGACCTGTGCTTGCCATTCCTATCTCAAAGTCCCCTGCAATGCTAGCAGTACCACCTAGCCCCGGCAAGCACAGTGTGCCATAGGAACAGAGAGATGGCCTCTTGACAAAACTTGTGATTGTGAAATTCTGCACTCCGGGGGAAGATAGTAATACAATTGGTAATAAACAAAGGCAGCCCAGCAAGCAGAGTTTCTGCTGATCTTGAATTTTCTCCAGCATCTTGAGAAGGGGTGAACTTTAGCAGAAAAGAAGTATACAGCTCTCAGGAAAACAGTTTAAGGAGAGTGGTCAACCCTGCCTGGCTCCATGCAGTGCCACTGTTAGGTGAAGGGATGGTGTAGAGAAGCACTGGGAGCTGGTTAAAGGACGGTGTTCTTCACACAGTTTCCTCCATATATGCGTCAAAAAGGCTGAGATCAGGAAAAAAACCTGGAGGAAATGTAATGATGCTTGTGGTACTTGAATGCTTGATATCAAGAGATGAAAAACACCTATTAGATCTTCCCTTCCATCCCCTGGCAAACACGGGACTGCTCTGCAAGTCTTGCTGGTTTCTAAAGTTTCCACCGGTCTCCTCAGTCTAGCAGACCACACTGGCAAGAAACTTCTCTGAAAATTCAGCCTATCCTGGTCCTTGCTTTCCTTGCTGTACAGCAAGAAGAAGATGGACTGTTTCCCTGAATGGAAATTCCCTCCTGGCCTGCTGAATACAGCTGTCTATGGGATGTTTAAATTCCTACGGTGACTTTGGAGCAGTGGTAAAGGTTGGCTGAGAAGTGTCGGAGAGGCACATACAGAGGTGTCACTATTTGTAGGACTGATTTACAAAGCACTGTGAATTTCCCAATGCTGCCAAAGTGAAGATATAAATCAGCAGTGACAAGAGAGGCTCCCTTGGGAAGGTGTGTGAGCACAGACAGGCACACACAGGGTGCTTTGACAATTACCCAGGGATAATTCCCACCACACTCTGGTGAACTTTGCTCTGTTCACCACATATCATAGAAAGAGGCAATTAATGTTACTTAACATTTGGCTGTTTTTTTCAGATTAGATGTTGTTGACTCATTTAGTAGCTCTGTAACTTCTTTGGAAAGGTTAAAGGTTTCCAATCAGCCAGGGCAGAAACAGAATAAGATCACTAACCCAATGGTGGACATAGACCTTCTTCTGACCTTCAACTGTAGTTCCTGCCAGGTCCCTCACACTGCTCTTCTGTTATTATTCACATTTTTAATGCAGAGTAACTTTCTTATAAACTCAGAGTTTAAATTCATTGTTTCTGATGTCACTGATTTATGGCATAACATTGTAAAATTTAAATCACGTTTTGAATAGAAAAAGCATAACGGGGGTATAACTGAGTCACAGATCTCATAAGTTGCAAATGAGAAATGTTACACTAATGGAGCAAGAGCTCGACTGAGATTGGGAGAATGTGACAATGACATCCTTTTTTGCATGCTACTAACTCTATAGCACAGATAGACAGCTACAAAGACTATAGGTGAAAGTAATTTACATTAGTAGAAAACAGCATTTAAAAAAAAAGGGAAAAAGCTCTGGCTTTTCTACAGATCTTTTTGTACTTCTAAATCCTAAGTCATTTCAGAATACAGTTGTGTTAAGAGACCAGCCATGTGGAGACTGCACAGGGCTATATTAGATACTACTCACTCAGCAACAGCAACGGTACAGCACTGCACATCATTGCCACCCGCTTCGCTGAGAAAGATTTTTGTGTTTCTTGGATCACCCATTCACAAATGAGCCTCTGCCTGTGGCAAATTGCTAGTGAATGGCACGTGACACATATCTGTTCAACATCTTGTGCCCTGGGTGCTAAAAATATTCTTAGCCTTCAACACTAGTGCTCAGTACTTGACCCACCTCTGCCCGTGCCTCTGTGCCATGTCACCCCCCATCTGGGCATGGTTTTTCACCACGGTGGATGAGAGCTATGCTGAGCTCACCAAAGACCTGAGCCCTTAATAAATGGCAGGTTGTTATGCTTAGGTGGCCTTGAACTTTCTGTCTTCTTGAAATCTGTAGCACGTCCCATCTTGATAGCCAAGAATAAACCTAAAGCCCTTCACAAACATACTTGCAGTGCAGAGCAAACAGGTCTTCAGTAGGAAGTAGGTTATCTGCTCAACTGATCTTTCAACAGGCCCTTCTGCCTAAACCAGTCAACTCTTTGGGCTTCCCCTTGGGAGCAGCCGTGGTGATCTGGCCAAGGATAGTCCACCTCTACCTCACGGCATCACAGAAAGAGTGCTTCCAACCAGGCCTCCCAGGTGATGATTTGTGGCCCGCTCCTCCCTCTTGTTGCAAATTCAGCTAATATAGAGGTATAACTGGATCCGTTGATTCTTTAGTGTAAGGGAATCTGGAGAGAAGGGCTGTGTGCCCTGCAGCAGTTCCCTGGAGGATGAAGACCTCCCTGACCATGGCCAAGGCTGTGGGACACTGCTGGCTTGCCCCTTGCTCTGTTTTGTACACCACTGACACAGGACTTTTGTAAAGCTCTTGCTTCAGTTACCACTTCAACTGGAGCTTGGTATCAAGGTTTCATTTGTAGCAGGAGAAGCCATTCAGCAGAAGGACAGCTTGAGAGAGCTGCAGATGCTGGCACATGTGCCTCCCTGCACAGAGCCGGTCTCTGCAAGGACCCGTCTTTGGCCTTGCCTTAGAAATCCTCACTTCCTATCTCTGAAACACCACAGTTATTTCAAATTCCTTTTTCCCTCCTTTCTTCCCCAGCTGCAACCTTCCTAGTATTGTATCTGTAACTGGAGCACTGTTCCTGGAAAGGTCTCACTGGAGTTGTTGAGGGACTGATTTTCAGGTCTCATGTGGGCACCAGTACCAGAGCAACTGCTGGCTGAACTATCTGTCCAGCTGCTCTGTTACCGTAATTGTGTGTATCTGTTCAAAAATCATATGTCCCTATCTGCTGGCACTCAGTCATGAAAAGAAAAATAAATGGTAAATTTGCAGTCTACTATTTTTGCCTTCAAATACTTTTTATGTTTTAGTTCAATCTCTGTGTACTGTGTCATCAGCAAGATGACGGTTCTTCACTTTCACAGCTGAGACTCAGTACCCTGTGTGCATGATCCTCAAGAAAGCACAGAGAGGGATCCCTAAGAGTCTTGCCCTGGGCAGCCCACAGTTGTGTGGTCATTAGCCACCAGCTGGGCACGATGCTGAGCTTGGAGCTGGACCAGGCTGTGCCCGAGTGTGCTGCTGCTGAACTAGCAGAGTGCAAGACATGGTGTTTGTGCCGGCTGAGGGAGGACAGATAATGACTGATAGAGCAGATCGTTTACCAGGATAAACATACCCCCATATCTCAGCATTGGGAACTAACTTAGGTTGGCAGTGTGAATCTGCTGGTTCAGGGATGTGCAGCTTGTGGCTATAGGGTCTCAAACCTGGTTGAGAACCCTAAAACTGCATTTAGCTCTTGAATCTGTGGCGTCATGCTAGCAAAGCTTAGCCATATCTAGAAGTTACCTTTGGGGTCTCACTGATCTCTTTGACAGTATCTTGCAAAGCCGGCGGTCACTATATCTCAGCTAAGCCATGATTGCATGACACAGCGGCAGCAAGAGCAGCTTAGGGTATCCCTGTTCCTGCCTCCTACAGCTCACAGAGACAAGGGTCCAAGTACCGGCTGGGCTGCAGGTGGCCTCTGAATTCCTGAGTGTTTCAGTCTCCCTGACCTTGCAATGAAGTTTAGGTGAAAACTGCAGCCATTGAGCTACGGTCTGTTTCTCTCAGGAAAAGATAAAAGTGGTGGTAGCAGCACTCATACTGTAGTTTTCTGAGCTTCAGCAGTCCAGCCTGGGAACTACACAAACGTTTAGCTGCTTTGCCTCTGTTCCTTCCTCTAAAAATGAATTAAAGTCACAGTGACAAACCTACTTTACCAGTGCTGGACTCTGGCCAGAGCCTGAATATGTGGCTGCTCAGTTATTTTCGGCTTGGAATCCCCTATCATTTTCTATCATGGTTCCCCAGCCAAAACACTGCGTTTCAACAGCAAGATAAATGCAAACATGAACTGGAAGAGGTCTACCTAATCTTGTCATCATCTGTTAACTGTGCGATGTGAATGGCTTGACATATGATACTTGTGCGCAGTATTTTATCCAAAGTGTGGGTTCCTGTGCTTCCAGATGCTGTTTATCAACTTCCCCGAGGAGTCCCTTGTGAGTACAGGGACACACACTGCTCTGAGCCACACCAGGATATGTCTGAAATACTTTCGTTGTCTGTAGTAGCATAACCGGATTTTTATCAATGTAACTGAGACAAGATTCTGTCCAAGATGTTCTAATAAAAACAAGAGTCTGCCCTGGGAACAAAGAGCATGTGATAGGTTTTTTCTAGCTCACTCAGCACTGAAGAGCTGAAAACAAGATGGTGCTGCTTACAAACTCATGGAGGTGCTGACATTCCTCATGCCTTTCACATTACAGCTCTAAGGCTACATGAGGCTCCTGATGTCCTCAGGGATGGAGGTTTTGCATGAAGATGAACTTTGGTACTGATGGACTCTGTAACTGCCTGATGAAATATGTAGCAGGGGCAGGAGGTCAGTGAATAGCAGGGAAATGTGGATTTGTTGTATGTACTGACACTCATGGCACTCCAAGAACTAAGTGCCTGCACAGTTGCATGCTACAATTTCTAGTCTGTTACGGTGTTGGCAGTGCCAGTTATGTTTTCTTTTGTGCCCCTGGATCAAGAGGGGGCTAGTTATGCCAAGGTGGTATATTGGCTGTACAGTACTTTATGCCTGATGGTGAATACATCACTTGTTAGCTACTCATGTCCTGATAAAGTCCTTTGCCATGGCTTCCTGATACTTAGTAATCACATGAGCAGTAATAACCAGTTCAACAAAACTGAACTTTCATTAAATCTGCAAAACTTATGGCAGGAGCATGGTCAGTTTTTTTCTGCCAGCAGCAGACCTGAATGACGTGAAATCAAAGCTGAAATGCAGAGCAAAACACGCAATAGCACAGAGCTCATGTGAATGAGTCTTCTCCTTCTAGACACAGATTATCAAGCAAGTGCCTCCCTGATCCACAGCACATATAGGGAGAGACCAAACAGCAGGGGCCTTACTCTCCCTCTGATGGGCTGTCCAGAGATGTCTTTCTTTGTTTCCTTTGAGAACAGCTAGTTCTTCTCTGCAATGATCCTACGTTATAAGTTTGGAGATCTTATTATCTCTGGTGTGTCCCCTCTGCTCATGTCTGTGATTTGGATGCAACCTCTGGCTTGGGAAGACCTTCAGCTGCTGATTGCCAGAACTGGGAGTGCCTCTGAGGGAAGGGTTTGTGCAAGTTTTGTTCTGCTGCTTATTATCTCTCCCGATCAACCTCACTTGGTCACAGCTGGAGGCAGAATACTGTTCAAGCTGGACTTTTGCTCTCAGCAGTTCAGTTTTTCTTGTGTCTTCCGAAGAGATGTTTCATTTCCCACAGGAGAAAATTTGTCTCTTAATGAGACCATACAGAGGCTGTTTGACAAGGCAGAGCCTGGGTTTTTTCTTTTGGGATATGCAATGTGCTAAGGACAAGGGGAGACCATGCAGCTAAACGGTGAGGAAGCAGAGAGGACCTCAAGGATGAAAAGTCCATTCTGAAAGATGTGAGGAACTTCTCAAAGGTCTGATGGCTTGCCCAACTATAACTATTTTATCAACTAATGCTGAACTTCAGCAAAGTTTTCCCCACTGACACACTTGTCCAGCCCTCTTGAATTCCTGCTCTGAGAACTGGCAAGTTTCACCTTCGGGGTGGAGGGGGATCAAGAAGAGCATGAAGACGCTGCAGAAGCAACAGATTGCTTGCAGAGGGCCTGTGACCCAGCCACCCTCCCACTGCCGAGTGCCCTGCCCAGGGCAGGGAGGACAAAAGCCTCTGGGATTCGCCGTACAGTGAGTCAATGATCAAGGATTCGCTTCTGTTGGTGTCAAACCTGCTCAGTGGGATTATGTCCCCATATTATGGTGGCTTCCAACACAACAGACATGCTGAGATCTCTCTCACTTGGCATGTTGTCTTTAGCCCTTCATTTCTGTGTTGGAAAGCATCCAGTTAGGAATGAGGTGGGAGGCACACTGAGAGCCCCCCAGTACAAATCCCTCAGGAGGCCTCTAGATAAAGGAAGCCAACTGAGCTCAGAGGGAAACAAACAATAAACCAGCATTGCAATTACTGAGCTCCAGGCGTGACCTTTATCCTGCTCTACATATCTGTGGAAAGTTGGTGGTCAGCCCTTGGTATCTTCTGTGGTGGGAAGACTATGGGGTCACAGCCGAATGGGACATCCCATGGGGCAGTTCAGTGGATGCTTGCTTACTCCACAGCCTGAAATGGCCTACCCGTCCCTGTCCTCTGTGACCGCCCTGCCACTGCCCAGTGTTCCTCTTCTTCTTGGAAGCAAGTACCTTGCTGTGGGAGCAGGGCAGGGGAGATGACGGCTTTATTGCCTGAAACTCTTTAAGTACTGCATCCTGTTTCACGTAGTAAAAACTGGTTTGCTCTTTTCCGGAGCTGCTTCATATGCTTTCGGGTTCACAGCAGTTCAGCTTCATCGGGTCAAAGGCAGCTGAGTGCTTACGTGCTGAATTGTTTCATAGTGGGAACACAAGCAGAAATTCAAGGGGATGGACTGACAGCCGGTGGGGATCAATATGAACTGTAGTGCCAGATTGGGGAAAACTGCAAGGAGGGAAGTAACATCACATGGGAGGTGAGGGACAGAGAGACTGGAAGGCTCATGAGCTGGGGGAAATGGTGTTACAGTGTAGGGGCAGAGAGTAGTGGGACCTCTTGTACTCCAGACCTCCAGTTTACAGGTGTGTTGCAATACTGGTGATGCTGATCTTGTGGATAGTAGCTGACGTGGGAAAAAAACCAGCAAATTATCGGAACTTGCAGGCTTAGGCTAGACTGGGTTGTGAATACAGACATTTCTGGTGTGGATATCTAGGTGATATGGTCATGAATATAAACCTGAGTGCATGTCTACCTATTGCTGACAGCATACACATGCTGACATTGCCTTGGTATCATTTAATGCCAACACAGAGTCATATTCTGATTCTAATTAGTGAGTTCTAATTCAGATCTAAACAAAAAACCCTGCCAAGCCAAATTTTATTTGCATGGTCTTTCTGCTCATTCTCCTTTTAATGCCAAAAACTACTGGATACTGCCCAACCCATTTGAAATAAAAAAAATACAAAGATTTTTCTGTTTCATCACTGCGTTATTGGGTCTCCAGGATCTACACAAGTTTCCGCTTTTAAGACGTGAAAGAATGTCTTCCTGACATTTCCAGAGTACATTATTCACTGTTGCACCAGACATACAAGTGGTAACGTGGCAATGAAGTGTTCTGGTCCTGTTCCCGGCAGTGACACTACTCTTCAGCAATCCACTCAAAACTATTCTCCTGATCCAGTTCTCCCACCTGGACAGTGTGTTGATAAGCCAGGAGACTGATGATGAATTGGCTCTCTTCGGAGGTTCCCCTGTGGAACCAAATCATTGCATGACAGATTCCTGAGGTCAGGAGGCTGTGAAAAAGCCTGCAATCTCATAAAACATGGACAATGTCTCTGACAAATGGCCAGATCCTGCTGTCCTGCTCTGACAGCAGCAAATGAAAACAAATGCAAAGGCTAATGCCTGGAAGAGCATGTTACCCTGGGTATAATTGAGTGCTCTTGCTCTTTTCCTGCTGGGACTGGAACGGTGCTGAGCTGACAGGACTTCGCTGCCTAGTTCAGCAGCTTCAAAGTCTGCTGGTATTTCCTTTGAGTCATCTTGCTGAAGAAGCTGATAAGGCTGGGCCAAGACTCAGTGCAATGCTAGTGCCTCTCTGTATCTGCCTGGGAGTGCAGATCTCTCCAGAGCACTGTCACTGGGAGCCCATCTGGGCATGAGTCAGGGCTAGACCTTTGGCTCTCATTTGTGCTCTGTACAAACATGCTTCTATACGTATTGGCTCTTTTTGGGAAAAGGTCTGTAGAAAAGGTCATGCCAAGAGGGACCAGTTGAAGAACAGACCTCATACAGTGGATGGGGGTGAGGGTGTTCCAAGCCCCATATCCCAAAGCTTTCCAAAGTTTCTCAAGTCCCTCTATGATGTTTCATGCTTCAAGACTAGGTCTGACGCACATTTCTGACCCTCTGAAACTGTGGGAGCCCAAGCCTGCCCTGAGCATTCCCCTGGGGGTCCTGTCAGAGGAACCCTGAGTGCTACACGTGCAGGTTTTCCAGGAGCACAGGCACCCTGCAGCAATTTAGCAGCAGTGGGCATGGAGCCAAGACCTCTATCAACCAAAGAGCAAGCTGCGGTAATATAGGTGTATGTGAATGGAAGCTTTCTTTCAGGGATGGGCAAAATTTGGAAGCACATCCTAGACTTGGAGCCAGTCTCGGATTTTTAACCCAAACACTGAGGAAACACTCTGGGCCAGGGCAACCTTCTGCAATTGTTTTGGTGCCCGGTTTTGGGAATTAATTTCTCATTCCCAGTCCTGGGCCTGCCTGTGGCATGTTTTTCTCACTGACAGACACATTTGAGCTGAACATCTCAGGCATTCAGGAGCAGCTAAAATGGGATTTACTGGGTTTTTCACAGAGAACGGACCAGACTAAGAAGCAGCCTGACCCATCACTGCCTCCTCTCAGCTGTTTCCAAAGGCCAAGATGCCCACAGGCTCTGACTGACCACCTGCGCAATAAAAAGTCAGAATAACTTCAGCTGGGCTCTGCAGTGCGCTTCCATTCTTTGCCAATGCAAAGAAACGCTTTGAAAATTAAGAGATTGTAATTTGCTCATTTTTTCCTTTTTTTTTAACTCTCAAAATTAATCATCCTTGCCAAGCTCTAGCTGTAGAACAGTTTTATTTCAAGCCTGCCCAGCAGCTCTCAAATCCTGAGTAATCCTTGCAGCCTACTCTCTTGCTGAGCTGTTGGTGTGTGGCACTGCTGGAATTTGCAAAGCTGCCATCCTCCAGGGAGGTGCTGGGACCATCACAGGGTCAGGAAGACAGCTAAACACTGATTCCTGAATAGACTTGGCTTTGCCACTGACTTCAGTGCCAGCAGAGTAAGGCCAAAGCTGCTTGCAAAATCCCTCTCCCAAAGTGAAATGTAGTAAGCAGCATACGAAGGTCTGCTACCTGGCTGATTTGCCTTTAAGGACTTTTTAAGAGAATTTAGTGGTCCCTGTCTGAACAAGCCAATGTACGTGTGCAAAACACCCTGATAAAGCTGTTGAGTTGTATCCCTGTGCCTAAATCGTGCTCTTATTTTGGTGGAATTTCATCATTTTTTACAGCAAAAAACATGCTTTGTGCTGTGATAAATGTAGCAGGGATGGAGCTATGACTTTGCTTTTTAGCAAAGGGTTAGTTAAAAGAGATGCAAGGAAGCTGGAAGAGCAACAGCTTCCAAGGGGCTCATGTAAAAAGCTGGATGGGGTTATTTCCACCAGTCACTTCCAACTTTCCCTGTGATTCCCCGGAGTTCTTCCAAGACAAACAAAACCCTGTTTGCCGAGGCTTTCCCAATCCTCCCTCTGACACCAGAACACTCTTTAGTGGAGACAAATTCCCTTAAGCTGTTTGCAGCAACTGCTGCCTAATGACTATCATGCTGCTGGTTCCTTACAGATTACTTCAAGATGCTAACAGATCCTGCCTGTCTAATCCAATTGGCTTCACTTTGTATGCCTACGAAAGATGAAGTTGAACAAAATAAATGTAAACCAAAGCAAACCTCTGATGCACGCTGCTGAGGAATACTGCTTGTCTTGTAAAGGTCAACTGCTGTCAGACTGCTGCTAAATTACAGTGTTTTCTTTCTTCTCCAGTCTGGGAAACGAACTGAAACAACAGGGCAGACCTGCAGTTGGAAGAGGTGCAGATTCCATGTGGGGCTAGAGTGGGCTGTAGCTTCCCCACTATCAGTGGGTGCTCTGGGCTGTGTGGCTGGTGCAGCCCACCACAACGTCGACAGTGGGAGAAAACCGTCTTTAAGAGCACACACAGAGCGTGGAGGCTCTGCTCTACTACTGATTTCCTGCCTGTCCCTGAGCAACTCGCTTAACCTTTCCGTATTTCATCTTCTCTTGGATTAAAAAAGGAGTATTGATACTCTCTGCTTCTGCAGGGAGCAGTGAGGACAAGGACCTTAAGAGGTGACTCATATACTTTGGCCCGCAGGGCCTTTTAAGTCCTGTAGATAGACAGCAATTCAAATTCACATGTCAAACATTTTACATGGTGCCAAGCAGAGAGATAGAGCTTTGCATTTGCTATGGAGAGGTCACCACAAAATCATGTATCGTTCTGCATTGTGCCAGAAATTCTCTTTAGTTTTATTTCTGCAGCAAGGGGCTCTGTTTATGTCAGCGTATACAAACTTTAAAGAATCTCCAGACTTTCTGCACCAGGCTGGGAAGCTTGCAACAAAATCCCAGGATGAGGTTAATATTGTCCAGTGTCCTGGCCAAATGTACCGTACAAACCTTGGAGTTTTCTGCACGTTCAAACCATATCCAGGCTAGTTTAATATGTTCAAAATCTAGGAGACATGGAAACAGGCACTATACTAGGGATGATCTCCTACAACATCAGTGGAACTTCCATTCTGCACGAGGAGGAGTTTATCATATATTCCCAGATGTCAGCACCAAATAGCAGAAGAGAAAACCTGCAGAAGATCCTTGTTTGTCTCTGTGGTTTCTGTCTTAATAACCCTGTTGCAGCTGCTGTCATAACCACTGATCCCCGTTCTCACCTTTCCTTAGTCTGGAAGAGGAAAAGCAGAAATGTGATGTATAAAGGTCCTTGACACTGAACTGACACTCCAATTTATTTTCTTATAATCCAAATAGTTACAAAGTCTTATCTTGTTATTCTTCTAATTTGCCTTCAGTTGAAAAAAAAAAAAGGAAAATCCAGAAAGCTCCTCTCAGCAGAAAGAATATTCTCTGGAGGCACTTGAAGAAGGATGTCAAGGAGGCATTCATACAGCTGAACAAGCTTTTAGCTCCACAGACAGTATGAAAACTTATTTCATGTGCACTGCATACCTGAAACAGGAGGAAACAATCCTGTTTCTGTGCTTTGTTCACAAAGCTGTTTCCTTCTCCTTTAATATGGGCTTTGGACAGCGGAGGTCAGCACTAATAATCTTCATCTGCATGTCAGTCAGATACAGCTTATCATAACCAGGCATCAGTCATACCTTCTTAATCTTGCCTTTACATGGAAAACAAACCTATTCTTGCCATATAGAATAGAACTTATCTTAGTGTTCCAGTTTTAACCTTTCTCTGGTTTGTGTCTAAAGTAGGAAGTACCCAATTTTTATGGATTTACCTTTCAGATTATGAAATATTGTTCCTGGCACTTAGAAACCCATTCAGTTTTGCTTTTCGTGCTGCAAACAAGTGATATCATCCCTACTGTAACTGAGTTTTTTCTTTTATGCTAAGGGCTTTGTCTTCTTCAGGAACAGTAGGGATGTATCTGAAAAGTCCTTTCTTTGCATTTTGCAACACACAGCTGTCCTCATTACCTGTAACCACAGAGCCCAGTTAGCATTTCCATGTGTTACTTCAAGCTACAACTTTGAAATGTTCTAAGATTTAAAATGCAAGGACCAATTTCTAAGTACACTGCACAGCCACAAGCTCACTTCAGTGCTTGCAAATACAAAGTTTCACTGGATGCAGAATATGGATTTCATGTTGTTTTCTTATTAAAACAGTTTTGGGCTGTGGACCTTAATACCCTATATGGTCAGATATGAAGACAATTCACTACTAGGAGCACTGCCAGCTAATGTTCTAATCATTCCTCTGTTGCAGTGTATTCCATCCCTTGAAGATGGAGTACAGTATGGAAATACAAAAGGATGAGTTGAATTTCAGTCCCTCTACTCTGAGGATGTCAGGAGTTTCAAATCCAGCTCTGAATTATACTGAGTGTAGAGCCAAGTTGAGCTCCACTGTGCTGTGGGATTTTATGAATATCCCTAGGAGACTAACTAGAAAGACATCTTTTCATACTGTATGACAAGAAGCTGTAATAGGATCCAACATGGATAACCTTTACCGAGGCAGAGAGAACGCAAGGTTCATCTGTATGTAAGAGCAGGAACATGAGCTGTGGAACAAGCAAACAGAAGCTTGAATGGTTTATAATTTTAGGTGTTGACTGGGCACTAACAAATTAATCTAATTATTAGACATCCCTGGCTTGTCAACGTTGCAAAAATTCCCTCTAATTGCACGTTGCTTCTTTCCTGTCATTCCACCTTTTCCTCTGCCTGCAGCTGCTTTGGCTTCAAGCACTGAAGAAGAATCAGATCAAAGCTGAGATGAGGGCACCAGCAAAGGACCTGCTTGTTCCCGGCACGGAGGCCCTGCCGCCACTGTAACAGCCCACTGCAACTTGGACATGCCCAAACACATGGGACTGCAGTTTGTTTGCATCATTTAAATGGTAGCTCTGCACCAAGCAGCCTCTTCCAGAGAACTTTATGTCAGTCACAGAGCACTAGGGAGAGAAGCCGTAGGCAAACAAACATCATTTTTAAAACAAGTCATCGAGCACAACTATATTTTCACACTGTGGCATACAGATTATGCACAGGCACATGCACACCCCTCCAGCATGTCCAGAGCCTGCCTGGTAAACAGCAGTGCATGATTTGCGAGCTCCCAAAGTTTTGGCTTGCATCTACGCAGTGCTATATGTGTTCTCCACAGTGACACGTGTCTTCAATACAATGGGTTCCTGCTCTGGCTTGCGTGCAATTAGAGAGAGAGACAAATGATGGAGCCTGTGACAGTGTGGAGGAAAATAAACGAACCTTCANCCCCCCCCCCCCGAAAAATAAAGAAAGAGGTGCTCCTATCTTGTAATTAGGTGAAAACATTTCTTCAGCAGCTATTTAGTTTCTTTCCTCTTTCTTCATCTACTCCACTAGCATGTTTTAAAGTTAATTACAATATTCAATAGCCTGTTGCAGCATGTCAGCAAGACTCAACAAAGACCTCAGCAGAGGGTCTCTCATCCATGCTAAGGCCAATTTTACAAGCGCTTCCCTTCTCTCCCAAAGCACTGCAGGGTTAATAAAAGATCTTTACTCCTTACGCTGCTACTAGGGACAGTGCATTACAATTTTACTTCACATCAGCAGTTCTGAGTCATCTCCATGCACAGAGGCTTTCCTTGTTGAAGAGAGGAGGTTCATTAGCGTACAGAGCAACTACTCCAGTCCAGCCACCCAGGCTGTGGTGCTTAACACCCTCAATCATTTGATTTGCCTCTTCAGATCAAATTACTGGAACTCTACATTAATAAAACTAGTGCTTACCCTTGGGTGGATTCCTCATTTTCCTAAATCTTGTCTCTTTACTTTCAAGATCCTGACTACTCTGAAAGCCATTAGTTCCAATAAAGACCCTTTAGGGCAACTGACTGCCCTATTTAGTTCTCCTCTGCTATTCTGAACTGTAAGAGCAAAAGGGATTTTAATCAATATCTCCCAGCTATGCTAAGCATGGTGCAAAAAGAGGTGCAGGGAGCAGCAACCAGACACTAAGGTGTTGCATGTTAATTTGGGTGCAGGCTGTTACGTATTTGCTTACGTTAAGACATTGGGACTTGAAGAAGTGGATGAGTGAACAGGGAGAGAGCCCCAGTTGTTGGCCTGAGGCTCTCCCTTCCTGCTGCCCTTCCTTTTTTATCTGAGTTTTTCCTTCATAATCTGATAATAAAACCTGTTTGTGTGAATGAGTGAACAGCACCCCACCACACGTTCCTTGCAAGGTGGTAGACAAGCAGCAGATAGAAGGAGCCCAGAAGAAAACGTTTCTTCCTAGGGAAAAAGAATTCAGGAAATCCCTCCAGCAGTACTACAGATTCATAGTAGCCTTCACCAAAACCATCTGTTTTCATCTCTTCCGGATCCAGGCAAACCCGGTGCTGAAGAGGCTTCAGCATAAGAAAAAAATAGCTGTCACATTCTCATGTCTTTGCCCTTTGTCTCTGTCCTTTCCCTGCTGTACCAGACCTTAGTCCCAGATCATGATGGCATATTTATGGAGGACACTGACCTATTCAATTTAACCCTTGAAAGACCTACAATGCCGTTGTGCCAGACCACAACTAAAAGCAATCTTTGAAAAAAACAGATTAAAAACTCTCTTCCTAATCCTTCTGTCTTGGCAGAACTTAAAAATGTGCTTTATGCATGAGTATGTCCTTAGACATCGCCATGCATCCTATTTTTCTCCTAGCCACCAGCATGATGATTAGAACCCTGCTAGTTTTGCACTGTGAAGTGCTCTGAGACCTGGGACTGTGCTTTGCCATGGCCTTCCAGGAGCCCGGGGATGGTCCCTGGGTGTCACCCCTGCAGAGAGGGTACCTTGCATGGTTGTTATCTCCTCTCTTTGGGCCCTGAGCTGACAAGCACTGATCACAGTGACACTAAAAGGGCTTTAGCTGCTCCCCTGGCTTTACAAACTGCTGTGCCGGGTGAAAGTGAGCTTGAGAGAGGTGTCCAAATCTGAGGTTTCTTTGGGTGCTATCAGACCTTCTGCTGTGCAGAGATAAAGGACACTGCCAGCATGCCCTTCTCCCATGACTGGCTCTTAGTGTCTCCTCACTGTGTGTCAGACAAGTCTCAGTCAAGTCTCAGTGAAACTAAAGGCTATCCCGCCATGTGAAAGCAGTTTTTCAGAGAAGCAAATCAGACTCCTTACCTTCCACAGCACCAATGGGCTGAGCTATTGATGATTCAGCTCTGCAGTCGCTGGGCTAGATCCTGTTCCCTTTTTTTCCCAGGGGAGCCCCCTGGATGGAGCAGAACAAGCAACCACCCTTTGTTGAACAGCTGCACATGGGAGCTGTCAGCAACATCTCAGACCATTGAGGGACCCTGGCTGCCAACAGACCTTTAAGAAACCCATTATTTATAATTTGCAACAGGAGCTACACACTCATTTTTTCCCTCTTGGGTGAATGATCCAAAGCAAACAGTGCTGCATCCTTATCAGCAGAAACATTTGTTGGGGAGTGGTCCAAAAGTGACCGACGCAAGGCTCTCTTCTGTGAATTGCTTTGTCCTATTCCCAGATGAAGTACATCTGCATCCAGTTAAATCCTTTGGGCTTTATCAGTGGGTGTATATATAAATGTGAATAAGAAAACTGTGATGGACACAGTGGTAAAAAAAAATACCATAAGGCTCCTGCATTCCTTATTCCAAACCAATACATTATGTGGCAGATGGCTAGCCATATTTGTGCTGTGCTATTAACTATAATAACAATATAAAGCATCCACTTCCCTAGCCACCATCCTAGAAGCAGGAGTGGATACCTCCTATGAATTATCCAGTAATAGCTGAGATAGGAGGCTCCAGAGATGAACAGACCCTTTACAGATGAAGAACAGATGATTTGGCTCCACTGATGATCCAGATAAGAAAGTCAGTACTGCTTCCACCAGCAGGATGGACGCAACTATAACAGATGCAGTAAATACATGCCATTTCTTTCCAGTCTTGGGGGGTGTGGGTTTCTAAGCAAGATCACAGGTCCCAGTGCACCATTGGTCATGGCAGATGGCTACCAGGTATTACAGCTGTTCAGAGCAATAAGGAGTCGGGATTATTGAGCCTTGATCTCAATCACCTGCAGTGGCACCATGATTGCTGAAGTCAGAGGCATTTTTATTTTAAATGGTTGCATGTAGCCTGTTGCAGGACAAGCCCATTGCTCCTCAGTCTTGTTCAGCTGCATTGCTGGCAGCCAGACACCATAATTCACATCCTCACACCCTGCAGCTCCAGCAGAGCCTTGAGTCCCAAGGAGTTTTGTGACATGGGCAAATGGGACATAGGTGGGAAGGTGCAAGACCATGGCTGCTGCTGTGCTGCCGGGCTGATAATGTGTCCCCAGGGCTGGTGCCCCCCTTTGCTTGTTACCACTGCCAGGCAGAGGTGCCTGGTCTCCAGGGCTTTCCTAGGAGAAGGTGAAGATGATCTTTCCTTTTCCAGCCTTGCTGAAAATCAGTTCAGCAGGAGTTAGGGGAAAGTCCAGAACATGCAGGGAACCCCCTGACTAGAAGGCAGCTTTTGAGACCACCAGGATTTTACCCGTTCCTCTGCTGCATAACAGATGGCAGTGGTGCCTTTCACTCCTTCTTTCTGCCTCTGCTCCATGGCTCTCCCAGCACCGTGGTTGTGTGTTAGCCTGTGCACTGATACTGTCTTTGAAGTCCCCATCAGTGGCACAGGAGCAGGAAGCTGGGGATTAACTGGAACATTTCTTGTGAAGGGGATAATCACGTGCACATCGCGTAGATCGGATAGCCCTCCTGCAAGCCAGAGCTACTAATGAAGTGTTTCCCCTGTGGTTGTTGAAAGGCTTATTACCAAGTTCCTGTCCTATTCTGTTTCCCAGCACTGGTTATGACAGCTGTCTGACAGAGGTCTTCTGTCAGAAGTATTTTGTTTCTTGCCCTCCCCTGTGGCTGCCCGTCTTCATCCTGGGCACAGACAGTGTGTTGAGTCCCCCAGCTCCAAGCCCTGTGTGGTTTCTGGGCTCAGCATGCAGGATCTGCTCTGCATCACAGCCTCTCCTGACCCTGATCCAGTGCTGGCTCCCAGCACATCCACGTGGACCCGTCCCAGCCATCCTGCTCCCCCAGGCCAAGGCTCACCCAGACACACTGCATGGCCACCCTCACTGCTCGGCTACCTTTTTTTCTTAGAGGATTGGACTATTTAATTTTAATTAGCATTTACATAATGAATAGCTAAGCAACAAGCTTGTTTTTCATTTAGCCATTGCTAAACAGTTATCATATACTTTTTATTTTGCCAAGTAAATATGTCAGTGGGAAGTAGGTGAGTAAAATGAAGATTTTGCCTTTATAGGATACAGAAGACACTGCGCATGGGGTGAAAATTGTTTGAAGGTGGTTTGGAAGTCACATGGTAGCATTTTATTCTTGGGTCTAATCTAAGGGCACCAATGGAAAGTCCAATTTGAAACAACACAGCAGGAAAAGGTCTGCATTTGAAGAAATCCAGTAGGACTCTGCTGTAGCCCTGATAATGGACTTGAATATGCAGGGCAGGGGCCTGAGAAGCGGCTGTGAATGAGGTGGCACAACCATGTAATGGACATGGAGGAGGGGTTTCGGACTCTGTCAGCTGCACTTTTATGTCCTGTTCTGCCTTTTTTGGGTTCAATATGAAGCATCTGCTTCCTGATGTGGGCTCCCCTTTGAAAGATTTTAGCTTCAGAGAAGCAGTGACCAGGCATGAAAGAGCCAAGAGTTGAGTCTCATGGGGCTGGGCCAGATGGATGCCTTTGTTCCTCCCCCCACAGCGAAGCTCCTGTGAACCGGGGTCTCCCACATCTCCCACAAAAGCTGCTGGCTTCACTTGTAATGATAATAATAACACAGGCTGTGTTTAGTTAATGAGCTTCAAATTCTTGGGTAAAAGAAAGGTTTGGTGACTTGGCTGGCGAAGTGAGCAATGGAGCCGGGACCCATGACCTCCTGGTCCCACACTTGGTCTGAAGGAGAAGGTTGTTACTCTTGGCACCAGAGAACAGCAAAAAGCAGCTGCTCTGTATGCTCTGGACTGCTTTACCTGCTTCAATAAACCATCCACATCCACCTTAGCTGGGAAATAAAACTGATGAAGTCAAGTTGCTAGCAGGTGAAGGATAGGGGTGCTGTTTAGTTTAGTTTAGTTTATTTAAAGCCTTTTAATTACTTTTCACATGGCTATGTTAGTTATTTATTTTGGATTTCAAGCAGCATTTTCCCTTTTAAAACTGCACCCACTCAGACTCAACAGCTGCCTTAACTCATGCAATAGGAATAAAATGAGATTTTACAAGGAAATGGGATCCATACCTTCCTATAAAATGTTTCTGTCTTATTAGGGTCTATGAACTACAGTCATCCTAGAACTCTAAGTCTGGAAAGGGACAAGGCTTTTTTCCAGATGAAAAGTCTGGGGTACGCTGTACAGGACAGTTATAGCTGGCACCAAGGACATCAGACACAGTGAACCGCCAGGTCTCCTCCACACATCTGCTTTGCCTGTAAAATCACCCATGGTCTTTTAACTTTACATAGTCTCTTTGTGTCATGGGTTTGTGTGGTGCGGTTTTCTTTGGTAGTGGGGGAGGGGGCTGCAGAGGTGGCTCCTGTAAGAAGCTGCTGGAAGCTCCCCTGGCTCCAAAAAGTCGGACCCGCCTCCGGCCCAGGCCGACCCCATCAGTGACGGTGGGAGCGCCTCTGGGAGAACAGATTGAAGAAGGGGAACCGGCAGGGAGTAGTGGAACTGGAATGTGAGAGGAACCCCTCTGCAGACAGGGAGGTCAGTGAAGAAGGAGGGGGAGGAGGGGCGCCTGAGGAGGCTGATGGCCCTGCAGCCCATGGTGAGACGGCAGGCTGTCCCCCTGCAGCCCATGGGGGTGAACGGTGGAGCGGAGGCTCCCGAAGATGGCCGTGACTCCATGGTAAAAACTGCGCTGGAGCAGTGTGTGCCTGGAGAGCAGCCCGCGGAAAGGACCCGCGCCAGGGAAGTTTGTGAGGAACTGCAGCCCGCGGAAAGGAACCACGTTGGAGAAGTTGGTGAAGGACTGTCTCCCGTGGGAGGGACCNACGAGAGGGGAATCTTCCCCCTGAGGAAACAAGCGGCAGAGACAAGGTGTGGCGAGCTGACTCAACCCCCATCCCCTGTTCCCCTGCGCCGCCGGGGGGAGGAGGTAGAAAGTACCGGGAATGGAGCTGAGCCGGGAAGGCAGGAGGGGTGGGGGGAGGTGTTCTGGTGTTTCATTTCCCTTCCTAATACCCTTGTGTTTTGTTTTTGTTTTGATTTGTAGTAAATTAAATGGATTTTGTTTCTTCCCCAAGTTGAGCCTGTCTTTTGCCCGTGCCCATAAGTGGGGAGTGATCCCTCCCAGTCCTTGTCTCGACCCACCAGCCTGCCTTTGGATTTTCTTCTCATCCCAACGTGGCCAGGCACGGGGGTGGGGAGTGAGCGGGTGGCTTCGTGGTGCTTTGTTACTGGCTGGGCTGAAACTGAAACCACGACACTTTGGAAGCTATTTAAGTTGTTACAGAAAATGTTTAGAGTGAGTTCCTCTCAAAAGGAAGCCTTCATCTCAGTCACCCACTGTGTGTTTGTGGGAGAAAGCCCCATGCTACATTCAGATGATGGTGGTGACAGCTCCTGACCCACTTTAGTCTGCAGCTGAATGTCAAAGCCACCCACAAGAGCTGTGTCCCCAGTCCTAATGGAGACATGCACTTGGGTAGCTGTGATCTCTTCAGCCTGTTTCTTTCAGCTGCTCAAGAGTGGTTTAGGAGATGAAACTAAGGATCTGTTGCAAATATCTAGTGAGAAACAAGGGTTTTGTGAACAGGTGGCAGGCAAAAGTCCTGTTTCTGGACCAACGTACCTCCACCCTGATGTGCACAGCCCTGTGTTGTCAGCTCAGGGATGTGAACATTGCTCCTGTACCACACTTCAGTCTTGAGAAGCAAAAGCAGCTGCTGTGCTGGTAAAGGGACAGCCACTTTCCCCATGTGTCCTAAGCAGGCAGAGACCACGCACCGTCAGGGATCTGGGAAGTCCACGCGTTCTGCCCCACCACCCTTCTGGCTAATCCTGCGCAGAGGGAGCCGCTGGCACTGACAGGGATGCACACAGGTCTCTCCCTGTGACTGTTCTACCCTGTGCTGTTACATCCAGCTGGTTGCCTGTGGTTACATTACAAATGAAACAGTGATGACTAATGAATTCATCAATGACAGGGACAACAAGGAGAGTGGGGAGCTGTGGTGACTTACAGAGAGGTAAAAAAAATGGAATAAAAGCCCCTTGTGCTCCTGCTGGGAAGCACATGGGCTCCTCCTGTGCAAAGGAGGTGGGACAAGGACAACACAGCACACCAGCTCTCTGCTGGTGTTAGGGTACACTGGAGGAAAGCGCACAGGCCCTTCTAGCTGCTGGATCCCCAAGACTGTTCTGTTCTATTTTAAGGATGAAGTCAATTTGTTTGACTGCATCTGCATTTATAGTGTCCCCCCAAAAATGTACAACTCCACGAGCTTCATGCATGCTGCTCCTGTTTGGCTGCGCAGCAGAGCTGTCAGGCACAGGTGTGACCTTTCGGCAAGAGCCTTCAAACCCTGACTCAGAGGGACCTGGCGGCAGCAGGGAGAAGAGCTCAGTATGATTTTCAGGGTAACGAGTATCTCAGCAGAGGAGCCAGGTGGGCTGCTAGAAACCCCATGGATGAAACCACGGTGGCCTGGAGGGAGGACTTCTGCCCCACAAAAGGGCAATAGCATTTCCGTCTTCTCCCCTCCCTAATCCTCAACCCGGATCTATGTTTGCATCTAGCTCTGCATTTTGGAAATGCAGGATCTCCTTCTTTGCGCCACCTGCTCCTCCAGGTCTCTGGGTCACCTCTTCTTACTTTCCACTTCCATCAGAGGGTTACACAAGTGATTATGAAACTAAATGGCTTTGACCTTTGAAGTGGGAAATCAATGGCTGGGCAGGGCTTGATTCACTGCAGAAATATTTACAGGCATGAGGAACATTGTATTAATTTCTTTCATGCTGGGGAGAAGGCAAGGAGCCAGCACGTGTTATGCTCAATTCATACATTAAGATCTTCATTATGACTCTTGGTTTACCTGCCCTGGCCTTTGGCCGTGCCCTGGGGAGCAGCTCAGCTGTGATGCGGAAGTCAGAGACATTTTCCGGGAAAAATGTTTCTAGAACTGGAAAAGTTCAAGTGCAGAAAACTCCTCCCGGGGGCATCTAGTGACATGGAGGTCCCCATGGACTCAAAGAGCTGGACACAGGTGACTGCATGATAGGAGTGCAGGCAGAGAGGTCAGGTTCCTGGAGAGCTGCCCTGCTTTCTGTGCTGACTGCCAGGGCTGTACCATCACTGCAGCAGCATCTCCAAGGATGCAATAAAAAAAGTCCTGAGGCATCAGGCACAACTTCTGTCGCAAAAAGCTGAGCCTTTGATACTTTCCTGGTGAACTGAGGAAGAGCATGCCTGTTCTCTGGGGAAGGGGGAGGAATTCTGGAGGAATACAGGGTTCTCAAAATGTTGAGTCTATGCCTCCATCGAAGAGGTTAATAGCCTGAATAGGAGAGAAAACCCAGGCTTGCAGGTTCTCTGTCTATTTAGCTGGTCAGACCTGCAACCATTTTTTATCCCAAGTGTTCTGCCGTGAGCTGGCGGAAGGGGCAAATTTGAGTTTGCCAAGACTAATTTTAGTAAGAGACAGCCTTACACCATTTCCCTCAGGGCTACATTAAAAAAAAATCAACCACAGATTAAAATCACCCAATTATCATACTATAGCAAATAAAAACACTAGCCAGAGATGTAATCTCACGTGCTATTAAAATACACTAACACACAAAACACCATTCACAGATACCATCTCCTAGATGAATGCCACACACAATAGCCCATCTAAAAGCTATTACTTACATTGTTTAAGCAGTTACACACTGTGTTTGTTCTGACATTCCAGAGTGGGCTGGAGTGGGTAAAGAGCCTGGGTGGTCATAAGACACTGTGCCTTTCACTTTCATGTGCTGCTCTGAATTTAGCCGGAGTTCATTGATGAGCAGAGAAAATGAGGACTTGCTGATGTACAGTAGGTGAGATATGCGATATGAGCTGGAAATGTGCTGCAGATTTCTCCCAGTGCTAGCGAATAAGTTTAACAGGGTTCACATCAGGTGTCATGACCAGGCTGAGAAGGGGAAAGCCATGTGCAACGTATGGAGACTGAATTCTGCCTATCTTCTTCTGTTGTACACATCATCTTGATATCTTAGTGCTTACCACCCTTCTTGCAACTAGACATGGTTCCCAATTAGGCAAATTTGTTGATGGTAACCAGTAAAATAAGCATCTTTGCATAGGTGTTTGTGTCCAGGACTCTCGGTATGAACCTTTTCCTTAAACGAATTCACTTCCTATCCCCCAAATCTTGCATAACACAACTACTGCCTTTCTTTTAGGACATTGATTCACTTCCATGCTAAGAGCAGAATCTCCATGACAATTCCCACTGCAAATGTCCAATCTCTGTGTGTAACAGGAAGACTGATGGCTATGGCCAGACTGAGGTATTACAAAGAAATCAGACAAGCCTGAGCTTACCCTAAGCCACTTCTGAATTGTGATTTCCTTTTCCCAGCAAGGTATTTAGGGAAAGGATGGGACCATATATGTTGTAACCACACAGAAAAACAACCTTTTTAGCACTACCTTGTGAAGTCAGCTCCCAAAGACCTTACAGACATTAGTGGATGTCCTCTTCAAATTCCTGGAGGACGTTAATTCTGCCTCAATGAAGGAAACACAAAATTAAGGGCACAATGACTGAAAAGGTCTATGTGATCTAGGAACCAAATGCCAAGGACTGTAGTATTTTCTCCTTGTGTGTATTGACACTCCAGATCTGGAGCCACCTATGCAAATGCTAAGCACTTGCCCAAGTGCTCAGACGACATTGTAGCTCCACAGGGACTGCATAACTTTTGAAAGATGCCCACAGGATGGCATGGCAGACTTAATCTACCCATACTGTAGCTAGCCAGGGTGCCATAATCTCCATCATGGGCTGTCCAGATTTGTCCAAGATCTTGGCATTGATGAAGCCCTTCTTTCTGTACCCTGACTGCTGCTGTCAGACCTCCTGGCCAGGCACACAGTGCAGAACTACGGTTAGAGATCAGCCCCATCTCCACCTGGCCTTCTTCTCCTTTTGCACATCTCAGCTCCCCAGCTGGCTCTGTCCTGCCAGTCACAGGGCACCCTGACACTAGCTGTTGGCTTGGCCCCAGCACATGCTGATGCACCTGCCTTCCGACCATGCCAAGGGCCTTGCCCACACTGGAAAAGGTGATTAAACTAAATTAAAATCCCTAGGGTTTGCACCAGATGAAGAGCGTGCATAGAGCACCCACCATGGCCAGGCCACCCTGCAGCAGTGCATTAGCAAATCCTCCTCTAGCTCTTGAACCATCCCTCAGAGCTGAGGGAAAGCTTGGTCTGACCAGCAGGCACACAAGCTATTTTGGGTTTGATATGCAGCAGATTTGATAAGAAAGCTCTCAGGAAAAAACAAATTTCCTCTTGGACTCAGCAGAACTGGGCACATACTCCGGCACAAAGAGTTCCCTTCCTATAAGCTCATGAAGTAGTCTTCTAAAATTAGGAATGAGAGGTGAAGCTCTGGCCCCACTGCAAGCAAGGACCTCTAGCCCCAGGACCAGGATTCACCTTAGGGGTACAGTAGACCCTCATTGATGGTGGAGAGCTGAAGAGGGCAGAGGACCGTGTGCTTTCTGTGTTACTTCACTGGCGTGCCTCCTATATACATGCCCATTATTTATGTGAATCAGAGGTTTACATTGCGTCAGTGTAGGTGCCATACAATTTGCCTCATGCCTAATGATACTGAACATTATCTGAGGAGCTCAGACTGCCTTGCAAGAACAAGGGCAGGAAAGAGGCTGGAAGTGAGAAGCAAGGCACCTCAGTGTGGCCACAACTCAGTGCATTTGTGTTTGAATCAGACTTGTCTGCCTCACACTATGAATGTGCAATTCAGCATGACTCCAGCCCAGGCTCCCATGAAATTATGGCTACATTTATGTAGCCTCATCTGCTCTGTGGCCCTGGGTGCCCATTGCACCTGAGTGGTGTCTCCTCTGATCTGCTGAGTGGGGGTAATGGAGCAGAAATCACCTCAGTGCTGATGATGCCTGGAGAATGGGCTGTATTTTGCATTCAAAAAACTTACACTGTGTGTGGCAAACTCCCCTGCTGCAGCCTCACACCGCGGATTTGCACCATGCGGGGAAACAAGATACCAGGGAGTGGACAAGAAAAGACTGCTGGCAGCATGGGCTCAGAGGTCATTGCCAGGGAAAAGTCGGGTTAGAGACAGTGATCTCCTCTGCTTATGAAAACGATGTTCAATTATGGGAAAAGCAGTACTGAGAAGAAGAAAAAGTCATGATAACAATCTTTTATCTCTAACTATTATTCTGATGCTCTCTTCTGTTTCCTCTGCTGCCCTCATGTTGTGTCATTTTGTAACCTGTATTCACTATCAGTATTGATTTACAGGCAAGCAGTTCAGTATTTGGCCCAGAGACAATGAATCTCTGGTGTTCAGCTGTTCCAGCCAGTGTCATGTTCCATATAAAGCACCTCAGTTTTCACTGGGGTCATTGCTCATATTCAGCAGTTTCCTTTTTCTTTGGTCTAGGTAAAAAAAAAAAAAAAGAAAAAAAAAAAGGGACAATAACTGCCTCCCTACAAAAGCCAGTATTCCAGTACTCCAGAGGTTAATAGCCATGATCTCCCACACTCAGCAGATGCCCTAGGAGATGCACAGAGAGGACCAGAGGATCCTGCCTGCCTTGGTGCAAGATGATTAATTCCCCCCTCACTCAGTTTCCCTTCACATGGGAGGATGTGGGGACAGGCACTCTTTAGCAGTGGTGGCACCTGTGGAAGCATTAGGCATGCTCCCGCGTCAGATGGGTGCCATCTCAGGCACTTCATGCCATCCTGCAGCCCCCAGAGTGGAGGAGAGCCCCTCTGCCGCCCCATCCCCCTGTGGAGCACAGGGTGGGCATGGTCCTCAGAGGCGCTGGGGCTGAGGACAGCTGCCTGAGGGCAGATGTGGCAGCACCTCCCCCGTGGAAAAGAAGCAGGAGTGTTTCTGTCCCTTCTGCTGTCCTCCTTGCTGCAGGTGGGTGCCAAAGGGAGCCCTGGGCTTCTCCTTACTGCTGTGGGCTCCTGGAGCAAGGAGACACCCCAGGGCTCTCACCAGACCATGCAGGGAGCTCCAAGAGAGAACCAAGCAAACAGGAAAAACCCCACTTCATCACTCTAACCCCAATTTCTAATTGCACTGCTATTCAAAACAAGCATAAACCATATGAACGGGGAGCTCTGAGTCACGGGTGGCTCCCCCTCATGGCTTATAAAGCAAGAGAGGAAGAGAAATCAAGAGCCAGGAGCTGCTACCACAGCTAACCTGCAAAAGCTCCCTGACCCCTGCCATGCTGCTTGGAAGCAGGAGAATGAGGAAGCCAAAAGCCCCCAGAGGAAGGCAGAGGTGACCCACAGAAAGTGTCGCCAACCCTCTTCCCGTGGGCTGGCGAGCTGCCCCAGCGCAGCACTCTGCCGCAGCATTGCCAAGTGCCTGCTGATGCCAGGCACACGTGAATGAATGCAACAGAAAACAGGGGAAAAGCAGAAAGAAGCCCCTCCGAGCAGGCACTGCCAGATTGTCCAAAGGGTGCCTGGCGTGGCTCAGGCCAGGGTGGGCTGCTCACCTGCAGCAGGGGCTGGTGCTAATCAGCAGCCACAGGAAGAAGAATGCTTCCATGCTATTTGCGTGCTGCTTCTGCTGTTCTACAGCCTCCTCGCAGTGACATAGCAGACAAATACTGTTACTTATCAGCTCTCTGCAAGAAGAGAATTTTACAGATTCCTCTCCCGCCAAGTACTGTGTTGAAGACTGTCACTTCCAAGCGCTTGCCAAGGGTCTGATCTGGCCAGCTGCTTAATATCAGAGTGCTTTGTGCTTTCCAGCTTGTGCATCTGGGCAGGCAGGGTTAAGACCAGCATCCCAGCTAGTCACAGTCCTGAGGAAGGTCTTGCATGCCTGAAAGCCTGGCTGTTTTTTCCAATTATGTCAGTTGGGCTAACAAAAGTGATTACCTCTTTCTACCAACGCTGCCTTCTCATTGATCCCACAGGCTGTTCTTCAAATGTCACCCAGCAAGGAAGGAGCACACATCCAATTATAAAAAGAGAAAAGATTAGCATGATGACAAAGCAGTGGGGTCAGTGGTGCAGATGTGCTGCATGAAACAAATGAGTGCTGTCTGGTTTTGACACCCCCCAAGCCCGAGAAACCCAGAAGAAGGCATTTTGGGGTGGGCTGGGTCTGTCTCCCGCACTTTAGGCAGTGTAAGAAGTGCAAACTTAACTGTCTTCCTAACCTGTCCTCTGAGGTTTGGTATTGTATTTGTTTAAATAAGAAGCCTTGAACATGCTGGAAAACTAATAACTACTCAAAAGCACAGCTAAAGGCATGCAAACGTCAAAAGCAACTCAGACTTTTGGTGATGTAATTTATTTTTGTGGGGGGCAAATTCCTGCCTTTATTTTGAAACTGTGGTCACTAGTCCCACTTGGTGTGGGTCACGGCTGTATAGCCAAGGGCAGAAATCAGGTCAAGCCATGGGCCCACCCCGGCACACCTCACATAGGTGAACAAATATTGCCAACACAAGCAAGAACTGCAGCATCAAGGAAGAAAAATCAGCCTTCCTCCCCTTCCTCCACCACACCTTGTTAACCAAAGCAGAGGTTCAAGCTTCTTTGAATATAGTACAACAAAGACAATATATTTAGATGTAAGCTGGGCTGGCTGATTTCTGCACCCTGGGCCACAGAGACTTCCAGAGTCCTGAAGCAGGCTCTGGAGAGGGATGTAGGTCTGTTAGCAGGGATGTGCAGGACGTACAGGTGCCTTTGACAAAGCAGTCGTTACGAAGCAGAGAATTTAGCTTGACTCTCCCAGAGCTGGTGTTTCCTACCGAGTCCCCAAGCCTGCTTCTCCTCCTTTCAAGACTCGGTGCTTCATGCAAGGGTGAACGTTTCTATGTCTCTTAGGATAGGGGACCTAATGCTTTTGGAACACTTTGATTTGGTGTCAGAGTATTCCCGGAGGTTAGCCTAACCCACAGGAAACAGCACAGCAAACTCACCAGGTTATTACCGGAAACTTACCTTGAGTACTTTCGAGACCTTTCTGATCAGCCCTTAAAAAAGAAGGGGGAACAGCGAGCTGAGGTTGACAGGTAGTTCCCACACCTTCTGCTTTTTCTTCCCCATTCTGCTCTGCTCTCCCACCACTGCATCTCATCTGTACCTCTGCTTTTCCAGCAGCTTCTTGCCACGCTTCCCCTGCAAGCTGAGTGCTGCTGGCCCCCGGGCAGAGAGGGTGTGTGTGGGCCTGTGTGCACGGGGGCTGGGGAACGGATATTGCACCCAGCAAGCGCTAACTGAGCCTGCGTCTGTGTACGGGCCAGGCCCTCAGCTGGTGTGAGGTCTGTGAAAGCCGATGGAGTGCTACAGACTCACACCGGCTGGTTACAGTTGTACCTGTCGGTATGTGTGGGAAACGTCCGGCCCCATTTACCTCAACGGCGGGCAGGGGAAACTCCTGGTAATTAGCTAAGGTCATTAGCACTGCATACCTGGGTCTTCCAAACGCTCCTGCTTTCCAAAGACTGTGCGTGTCTGCAGTGGGAAGGGGCGCCCTGTGGATCTTCTGCTCATGTCTTCATTTTTAAAACCTCTGAAGTGTGCAGATGAGGAAGTGGAGTGTGGAAACAGTGTGGGGAAACCACTAATTAAGGAAGATCCGTGCCTAAGACAGAAACCTCATACTGCTGAAACTGCCTTTCATCTCATTTCCTGATTCCAGCACCTCGTTTGCCCCTCTGTTTTAAACCACAAAGCTTCTCTCCGTACACCCGGCTCTTCTCTATAAATGGCCCGGGTGCAGCCGGGGCGACACAGACACCTCGCAGGCCACGGCGCGGTGCCGCTGGCCCGAAGGCTACTCCCCACCACAGCCCAGCTGCCACAGCCGGCACGCCGGCCCTCGGCACTGCGGTACGGCCTTGCCATCCAGGAAAAACGAGGCAGAATTGTGAAGGCCCATCAGACTCTGGCAGCTGATGTGTTTCAAATGAGATTTAACATTAGTAGCTGTCTAATTGCTAACCAAGACAGGAGTCTTCCACTGCCTCTGCCTTGGCAGGGCCACGGTGCAGCACCCAACGAGACACTGACCTGCAGCTACTTCTGGTGAAGCCTGTGGCACGGGGGCAAGTCTGGGCAAAAGCAGCTCTTTCTGTTCTCCCTTTCCGTGGCACAGGGCAATTTTAGAACCACAGCCTTCAGACATTGCTGTCACTTCTGCAAGCCTGCCGGGGCCCGCAGGCAGCACGATGTATCTCCGCGGGAGACCGTCACGAGGCTGGACAGTGTCAGTACGGAGCAATGGGCAGAAATGAAACTCCGGCAGCAGTATTACCTCCTGTTAGGCTGAAAGGAAGTTTGCAGGATTCCTTAGCCCTTATTTAGCAAATTTGTTTGCTTTGGAGGGAAATACTCGTGACAGCGTCCGGGGCTAACCGCATGCCTCGCTGCAGCGCAGCAGTGTGCAGCAGTCACACAGCCTCCCTGCCTGGCCAGCTCTCCTGGGCCAGTGGAGGGCTGTCTGTGCCCTTGACCAGTTTGGGGGTTTCTGGGGCCGGGCTGCGGCTCCAGCACTTGGATGCCCCCCATCAGCCCGGGTGCCAACGGGGGTGCTGGGCTGGGTGCGAAGCCGCAGCAACGGCGCTGGGCTGGGGGCCGGCAGGGATGGAGACCTGGGTGACATCCTGGCGCAAAGTGTCACCGGTGAGGACGGGGGCTCTCGGGAAAGCCAAACCCCAGCGCCCAGGCAGGGACAAAGCCCCTGTGAGCGCCTGGTGCCGCGTGTCCTGGAGACACCCGGGGGCAGGGAGCACACAGGGTGCATGGGTGGGGTGGGAGGTGGGGTGCGGAGCCACGCGTGGGGCAGGGGGTGCGGGGACACCCCTGAGGCAGGGAGTGCGTGCGTGGCACCCCTGGGTGGAAGGCATGGGGAGATGGCAGTGCGTGGCGGTGCACGTAGGGTGGAAAGCACAGGGACACC
>VYZV01015278.1:73001-96444 GCA_013401275.1 Pandion haliaetus | reverse complement strand
AGGCTGGAAGGAAATTGAGCAAGGGAATCTGAAGGTAAAAGGAGGACAAGGACATTGGCAGACTATGGTCAGTGTAAGAATATCACCTGGGGACAGGATCATGAGACAGGAGTGGTGGCAGAGCATCAAAACAGTAGTGGACAGGACGGAAATGCATGAGAATGGTGAGTTAGCACATACCAGGAGTGGAGAAAGGGTCAAACGTGGCCCTTTTTTTTTAGGCTGTATTTTCAAACTGACATAACCTCCACACTATTCGGAGTGAAAGAGCTTCATCAAAAGTTTGGAACTTCAGAGGCTAATATAATGCCACCTACTCATTTAAATGTTGTAATTTTAAGCATACAAGGGAGACAGTGATCTAATTCCCACATGCAATGGTATTGGCAATATTGTTGAAATGCTGATGGTAAATAAAGGTAGTGCTTATTCTCCAATCTACATTAGGAATTCGTAGGATTAAAAATCTGGGATGGAAGTCTCTACGGTAACAGGTGGCAACTGTAAGTCAGCACGTGAGGCAACTGACTAATGGGCTGTGTGTATATGGAAAGAATAAAGTGCAGAAATAATGTTTTAATTCTCTTTGGTAGCCAGTACAGCGTGTTTAGTACAGAACAAGCTTTCCTTCTAATTGCGACATTTGGTAAAACAGTTTCCACAAAACCATTTTCACTGGAGGCTGAGGTCTACATTTTATTCCCACGAAAGAATGAAACTCCTGCGTCAGCCTGGTAGATGGCAGATAAGATCTGTACATAAAGCAGAAGGATGAAGTTCAAGTTGCCATGTCAACAAGCTGGTATCTATGTGGAAATGTAATGGGCTGTTAACAAAATGTCTTCTTCTGGCTTACTACCCACCAAGGTTCCCCACTGAGGAACTTCTAATCAGTGACAAGGGGTTTACCTCAGTTGCACCCTGCTGTAAGGGAACATGCAGGAAGAAATTACTGTACTGCATAGTTTCAGGGTTACAAGGAGAGTGCTGGAGAAGAATGATACCAAAATGCAGATGAAAAGCAACACAATTTTAGACGTTTTCTAGCAAAACCTAGTCTTCATGCTTGTCTTGTACCTTGTTCAAAGGTAAAGATACAGGGTTTTTTTCTGTGCAACTTTTCACCTCTTACAGACCCAAAAGGGAGTGGCCTTTTGAAGCAATTGAGAGGATTCTCCAAAGTCAGTTGCTCTGCCTGCATTTCACAGGCAGGAGAGCCAGTGTTTGTGGATAACCAGACGCTCAGAATGGGAAGTCCTTCCTGTTGTTTTGTTTGCGAAGCACAGACACAAACTGCGCTTGCCCAAGTTTATGTGTACACATGCATATGCTAAAAGCTGTAAACCTGGTCTGTACTGTACCTTGGCAACAGGTGTTGTTTTTCTCAGATGTATAACTACGATACCAAAATATTAAAAAAAAAAAAAAAGTGGGAGGTACTGTAGGCAGCACTGACAACTTGCAAATGCTGTTTGTTCAGAAAGAAATGGAAGTACAAAGAAGTGCCTAGAGAGAAAACTTAAAACTGCTGAGAAGAATGGTTATATTCTAAACATAGGTCTTAGTATGTCAAAGAAGAGTCAGATTGATTTTGTAGGTATTTCAGAGTAAAAACCAACAGGAATTAACAGGAGATTTTATATTAAAAAAAAAAAAGGAAAAAAATGAGTTAGATATGTTACTTATTAGGAAGCCACTGGTTCCAGAAGCAGACAAGGTTACACAAGAGCAGAGTAACTACAAAGATAAATGGAAGTATGCACCTGTTCACCAGATACAAAATATTGCAATACCACCAAGCAAACCAGGTGCATATTTTCCTGTCATGTTTCACCTGTCCCAGAACAGATATTTCACTGATAGTCTGAACATATCCCAGACTTTAACAGTATTCAGGAATCAAGAGAAAGGAAAAAAAAAGATTCACAGATTCATTTTCATTTTTGGAGGGCGTAGTCCTGTGTTTATGTCTGAGCTAAATGGCTACACTGAGTCCATTGCATTGCCATATTGACTTGTACAGTTATGTTTACCCCTTGAAGTCAGCACCAACATCTTCTACAGCTATTGATACGTATTATTTTGGTTTTCTGGGGCAGCTGACTCAAAAAGAATGGTTTTTGGGATGAGCCTATACAACGTGCAAGGTTATGCCATCACTTGCTTGGGAATTATATATGATAATATGCACCTAAGTAAAGCTGAGTCCACAGCTCAGAAAAAGAAACATTATTCATGATATACACATTAAGTCAAGCATCTGTATCAGGGAATAAAGTGAGATCCTTTGTGCTCTCTCTTCTGTGTAAATTGCCTTTACAAGGGGAAAAAATTATATCTGTGCCTTCTCTTTGAACTCAGTAAATGCCCTCTGGGTCAGTTATCAAAGAAGGGGACTTCTTTACAGTCGTCTTACTAAAAGAATTATAGAGCTCTTCAAGGAGGTGACATGCTTTTGGGTACCATAACGCCCACATCAATAATATTAAATAGCATTTGCTATTAAAGGGAATCCTGTTACGAATGAATTTGTGGTCTAAAACTCAGATTCCATCTAATCTTTTAGTTGGTTTCATTCCTTTGAGACAGTCTTGAATAGAAGCATTAGGTTTGCTCAGGCTGTATAGCATTTCTTTAATGCCAGAAACTACAAAGGGTTTTTGCTAAGACCTTAGAAAAGGATCTGGAATTTCAGGTATTCTTTTGGAACTTTTTCAAATCTGTTGTTTTCTAGTACTATGAAGTGTTCTCTTTTTTCTCTTAAAAATAAAAAAATCTTTTCTGCAGCTGTGCTTAGAGTCCAGTTTTACATCTTCTCTTTCAAATCACTAATAACCTGTAACTAAATGCCTGTCATGTCCTATCCTTAGTTGACAAGAATGTTTTATGCATGGATGTGTGCACTCACACACGGAGAATCACAGAAGAGGAATGTTGGAACAGATGTAAAGTGATCATTTGGTCCATCCTCCATCCACATGCTGATTGATATATAATCTGTGTATTTTCATGTGCACTATATTTGTGTATGTTATTCACGTGCAAGAAGATGTATTTTTTTCAGATTTGCCATTTTTTTTCTCGCTTTTTTTGTAGCAGCCTTTTTTGAGAATTAGTATTTTCTTTGCATGTAAATAGTCAGCCATTTGACACCTAATTAGTAAACTGGCTGTATTGTGCTCAGAGTTCTTTTTCTTCAGGAATCTTATCTGCTGGAATATAAATTGTCTGGCAGGTATGAGACAAAAAGCCAACTAAGTGTTCAAGAAACCTGTCAGTTAAAGAAGAGAAAACATCAGCTCTTGAACATTTCCCCCTTTGCTTGTGTTTCCCTTTATAACTACAATCGCTTTTATGAGAATGCCTAAAGCAATTTCAGTGCTGTGTTGGTGAGGAATAATACCTCTGATAAATATTGTGGGGTTTTTTTTCTGATTAAGTATTGAAAGGAATCCTGTTGTGCATTCTTGGCTCTGTGTAGTTTATACATGTAAGTCACTGAAAAGCAGGAGACACTTCAGCTCTCCCAGCTGATCAGCACAATGAAACCGTGAGATAAAAAGTGGTCTTAATGATACTTTTCAATTTTAAGCTGATTGTACATTACCGAACACATATGCAACACACACTTACTGTAGTGTTTTTAGGACTTTATTACGTCATTCCGATATCGAGATTTTTAGTAAAACCACTATCAGGAAAATTGTTTGAGGAAAGAATCCCCCAAAATGGAATAGATTCCAGAGTCCATCTTCAGACACAATTATACTCATTAATATTTAAAACAAAAGTTTTCATGCTGGGATCTACAGAGTGTTGCTAACAATCCTCAGAGAGGAGGCTTGTCCAGTGTAGCTGCCAGGTAAAAACACATAATTTCTGTAAAACTCTGCCCATGTGTGCAGTTGCTATTGTTGCCACAAGAAAGTTATGTGACCATGACTGGGGGATGTAAACAATACAAGCAAAGGAAAATGGCAGGTAAAATGTCTCTATGCAGCTCTCAGCGGGGAAAGGAGGACTCAAAGACCTGGTTTTGCTACCAAAAGATTTAAAAGTCCTATTTCAGGATAGCGCTTCAAAAATACATAAAAACTAAACTGTCTATCAAAATCTCCTTAAGTAACCTATTTTCCTATTGCAGGCAAAGAATAAGAGGCACGAAGTGTGGAGTGTATAGTGAACTGAGAAAAAGAAAACATTCCCTGAGGGCGATTTCACCCCTAAATCACCCGCACATATATCTGCCTTGTCTCCAGCTGAAGAGCATGGGTACCCATACCCATAGCCATGCCCTTCCCCACCCCTCCACCCCCCTCTGAAAATACTTATTTTCTTGAATTATGTCCCACTAAGCACTGGGAGCAGAGGGATGCCCCTCGGGGCGGATAAAGGCACTCTCCATGGTCCTGCAGTGAAAGCACCTGTCTTGCCCATGCCTGGGTCAGGATTATGGGAAAAGACCACTGCTGTAATTTTGAAGTAAATGATAGCAGAAAGCAAGAGGCTTTCGTGAAAAGAGTCTCCAACACTATTTCTGCTTAGTGATTTAGGTTCATTTCTTATCAGTTGTACAGTGGCTCTGCTGTAAACAGGTTCTCTCCCTGCAAAAAATACTCTATGAAATATGAACTGCAGATAAGGAAAACTAGCCAAAGAGGCTGTAACAAATGAGAACAGACGAAGCAGTGGATCTGCTCTGCAAGTGTGTGAAATTGGAGTTCAAACTACAATTGGACAATGCAGCAGAGAAAACAAGGTCACCCTCTCCCTCTGACTGAGGAAGTGAGCAGAGATTTGGGCAGTAATGTACTAATTTTCTCCCCCACACCCTGGGTGGGAGACTGTCACTGTATTTCTTCTTAACCCAACAAAAAAAGATACCTAGAAGAACCAATACTTGGCATATCCCGAGGTAGGTGTGCTCTTTCTCACATGACTGGTAGCTGTGATGTAAAATCGAGTTGTGGAGAAATCATTTGCTGCTGGTCTGAAAATGAGCTGAAAACTGCAAAAAAGATGGAGCCATTTAGTAAAACAGCTACCAAAATGATACCAGGAAAGAAAGAGAGTGGATGAAATGCTCTCTTTCTTATGCAACTTGATTGTGTGTCATGTTAGTTCTCCAAAGGCAGTCTCTCTTTTAATTTTCTGAATATAAATTCTGTGTCCGTAATACTGTGTCCACTCTCCTCTTTTGCTGATCTATGCTGCCATCAACTTTGCTTAAATTGACCTTTGTTCTCATGGTAAGGAAAATTTAAAAAGTAAGAATGTTATAGATTCATGAGGGAAGGTATAAGGTGAGACTGAGATTTGGGATGAATATTTATATATATAATTCTGAAATGAACTTTCTCCCTTTTTTGAGTATGCAAGGTGAGTTGTCCAGCTTCTTCTAGGTTAGTTTTTGTGAGAACAATGGTAGAAAGACAAAATGAAATACCTGAAAGCCCTTTCTAGCTTAGGACATACAAAAATATGCTATTCCAAGGAACTTTGAACTCGGAATCCAGTTTTCCCAAAGACAGTTTCCTCTCTCCTCTCCCACCAGCAGTTCTTTGACATTTCCTCCTCAGTGTTTGTGCAAGTCTTGGAGAGGGAAGCTGAGAAAATAGAGCATGAATTAACCCTTTGTCTGCATGGTGGGTGGTGTGGTCCCTGACCTTTGTCACTGATTATCCAACATTACTTGCTTGAGCCCATTGACTGACAGACTCTTCAGTACACTTGATTCTGAGGGCCCCAAGTTCCCCAAGAACTGCATCAGGTTCACCAAGTATATGATTCAGATGCCTATTGTTAGCATAATGAGAGATTCATTTAAAATTTCTGTCTGTGTGAAGTGTTTTATATCTAAAGGAGAATGTAAGGCAACACTTGTAAAGCCTAAACTGTCATAAATTATAAATGCTGACATACGCTGTGTTGTATAATGTTTTTTACATTTATTTAATGTCATTAATTGCTCAGGAAATAAAAAATCAAGCAATTAGTATCTCTAAAAAGAGTATGTACATATAAAAGTAAGACTTGCCAACACATCTGGAAAGCTAGAAAGGAGGGTATGAAATAACTTAGCTCTATGTCATCTTTTCATAGCGCATTCTGTACCACTGGCCAGTCATGGTATTTCACAACACAAGTAGTAAATCACATCTACCATAGCGTGTCACACATAGCAGATTAAAGAGAAGAAGTCCTGTTTTCATTCCGGTTGCACTTTGAAATCATCATTAGCAGCTATGATCCATTACTGGGAAACTACTGTCAAATGGTATAATAAATCAATGGGTTAGAAGCACGCAGTATTCTGCATGCACATCACACTTGCACTTTTTATAAATGTTCTTTTGTACATTGTATCACTTGTAGAAAAATACGGATGTGTCTCTTTATGAAGTTCATTGTCTAGTAGCTCCCTCTGTCCTAGTCTTCTATCACAAAAATCTTTCAGCTTTTGGCCCTTGTTTTCATGGTCTCCTTTCAACATAATGTGCAGGCTGGCTAGAACAAATTATATTCCATGCCCTGCATAAGGAAGATCAGAACAAATTACTTTCTGGCAATACAGTAGCTGGCAGTAGGACTGCAGAGCGTTTGTCATAGATATGGGGTAATCCAGAATGCTTTCCAAATGCACAGCTGAATGGGGCCACTCCAGACCAAAAGTGAGCAAATCTGGATGAAGGAGAGTGATGGCTTGATCATGCAATGCTGATTCTACATGTTTTTACTATGATTCTTTCAAATGAGACAAAACCACAGAAACTAGTTGTTCTTTCTGCATGTAACATGCTGATTATTCTCTACATGTGAAGCATACCCTTACACCAGATAGCTGACTTAGGTCTTGCATGGATATATGCTAGCTAGGGAAAAAGTGGAATCAAACAAGTACTTCTGTGACATGCAAGCACTTCCTCTAAAGGCCAGCCATGCACAGAGAGAGTATGTAAGGGTGTCATTCACCTGGTTATGGGTGCTGTGCAGTTTTAGTATAATCCACCTCCATTGCACCAGACTGGGAAGGCAGCTTGTTCTTGTGAATTCAGTCAGCACCTGCTCTACTTTGTAAGCTGTCAATGGGCACTGTGTGCTTGAAAATGGTGTAGGAGGAGTTTATGGTAGGGCACTTTGGGTTGCATGCGGATAAATGAACCACTGTGCTTAAGAAACAGAATAGAGGAGGCGGTCTACAGGGGAAACCCAAAAGTAAATATATCCTAACTCTGTGTTAAAGTAAGTATACCCACGCAATGAGTTCCTCTGGGCTTCCAAGGCTTCGTGACCATGAACTTCATGAGGTTCTAGATGAAGACAAGGGAATGAATCCTTTTCAGCTCACAAGAGATTCTGTGATGAATAAATATGTTGGGCAAGACTCAACCCTGGGTCAACTGGTCACCTCACCTAGCAGCACAGACAGCAGTTCAAATGCTCGGTTATTGTCACAACTTGTTTACAAGTTCAAATGGTCCCCCAAATAAATAATTGCTAATAACTAAAAATGGCAAGGAGGAGAAATTATTTACCTTTACTCTCTCTCTCTTTTTTTTTTTGTTTTTTAATTTTAGGAGCCACTATACATCCAAATCAGACAGTTTCTTATTTTATCACTTCTGGTATGTCAGGCAAGTTTTCCACATCATCTCATGAAAAATTTTACATAAGACTTCTTTTCAAAGTGACTGTTCTCTTCAATCCTGAGCACATCATAAAGTTAACATTCAGAAAATTTTAGAACTAAAAACAAGGACTGTATTTGCTGGTCAGGCTGGAACCCTGTATTTTCACTGTTCTAGGGAATTTGCTTTTATCCTTGTAGACTGCAGAATAGAAACACTGAGAAAGACCTACACTGGCTCATTTTTATAACATTTTACATTCTGTAATGATCATTTATCTCTCCTTTAAAGGTCTGTACAGTTGAATTTATGATATTAAGTCAGACTGGTGGGAGAAAGAATATGAAAAAGAGAACCTCACTTTTTTTTTCCTTATTCTTTAGGACATTTACTAAAAGATTACTTCCTGTGAAATGTGAGATGAGCATAGGTTGTGATGATGTGCTCTGCTGTTAAGAACTTTTTGTTCTAGATTTTGTAGATCTGGAACCCATTGATGACTTTACAGTTCATATGAGTTGCAGCTATTCATGTGTATGTATACACATGTAGAATTTCCTTTAAAATAAAATAAACATATTGTTAAAAAAAACCCTCAACAGAATAACTGAGTTCTTTTGCCAGGTTAAGCATACCCTTCAGTGCAAAGGTGTAACAGTGGTGACACTACAGGTCAGAGTATGTAAAGTAATGCTCATTATTCTGTAATTTTTCCCCAAAGGCTATGACCTTCAGTGAAAATAAATAACATTTTGAAAGCAAAGGTAATGTAATTATTCATAGACTGTTTTGGATTAGTTGGCAGAAAAGCAAATATTTCAGTTTCAGCTTGAAAATCAAGCCATTATTTAACTTTCAATGTGCAGTTCCCATAGTAAATTCGTTTTTAATGGGATGGTGTACCTGGTTTGTGCTTGGTAATTCAGCTATAAAAAATCTGAGCTGTGCCCCATAAATCAATCTGAATGGTATGCCATAAGACTGCAATAAATTTATGAGCTGCCTTAAAAAAAAAAAAAACAGAGCAGGTATTAAGTATTTTATGTGTTGTACAGATCACAAGTCAAATCTTGACTCCAGAAATACAACTATGGGAGGTTTTAAAATGGTAAAATCTCCTTTGGGTCACCCGGAATCCTTTGTATTTAGTATTTCCCCAGCCTGCAACTGATCTTTGGGATCCCTTTCAGATTTATTGGAAGATCTGGCTGTAAGTCACTTCCATGGAGTCTTGCTGAAGTTCCTTAAAGATAAAATACATTTGTGCTACTGGAAAATATTTACTAATGGGGAAGCGTAGCTGTATATGTGACAACTCTGTTTGTCTCTGCAGGTCATTCGTTTCATGGATGACAGGGTCCCAGAGTTATATGACTCCGGCCCCTCACAGAGGCTTTTTCTTCTGTATCTTAAGGATCAATATGTGATGCACACAGTAGTCAGAATGATGAGAAAGGTGTAGAACCCTAAATAGGTGGAGTAACCTTTTGCTAGTATTTATAACAAGCAATGATATAGGAAACCTCGTGTCTGAAGCCTGGCTGGAGACCTTTGCGATTGCTGTTGTATAGTTGACAGCAGCGTGTGCTTGGTGCCAAAGTTTCTAAATCAGCTGAAGTGCAGAATTGGTAACTGCACTCGGTGAGCACATGGAGCCGCATCTTTGCTGAGATACCAATCCAGCTTTGGACAGCCACAGCGTCTCCCATGGAAACAGAGGGAATATTATACTGGGTTGATTTAATGACTAGTTCACACAAAACTGAAAATCTGACAGAGCAAGCAGTAATGATGTCATTATCCTCTTTCTACCTACAGAAAGTTAAAAAAAGATGAATTTACTAATTCTAAAATCCTGAAGGACATGCTGAAAAAGGGACTTCTCAATTACATGATGCTTGATTTGATAAATCGGAGAACAAAGTGCTGTGTCATACTGAACTTTTCCTCCACTCCTCTTGTATATGCATACCTTGAGTTAACAATATCAGGTTCTGTTTGGGGTAATTTTTAAATGAAAATTTTCTAATTTTCATTCAAGCATAGTTGGTCTGAATCATAGTAAAAAAAAATTGTCATCCCTTATTCTGTAAAGAGTTAAAAATATTAAAATTAGGAATATGAATGAACATGTTAGATATATAATAATTTAAATAAATATTCATGTACACACAGTATCTAATATTATTGTATACCAAAGAAACATTCTGTAAGGGAAACAAATTGAAATTTTGTTGATTTTTCATGTTCTTGACAGCTAATATTATGAGCAATACCGATGGTGTAAGTGACTTTTATATGAATCAGTTTATTCAGGATGACATATGTGGGCTAGACTTAAGAGGGAAAAGTATGAACTGAAGTCTTGGATGTAAGACAGTTAAAGATTCAAACCCCTTTATTAGTATTTCCAATGAGTGATTAATGGGTTAATGTTTCAATTTTCAGGTTGCAAATGGATGTCTTGGTTTTTCAGCATTTGGATGGCAAATTTTACTCAGTATCAAGATTGCTCAGGATTGGGCCGCATGTTTTGCTTCCTGTGTGTTACTAACCTCCAGATATTTTGAATCTATTTCCCTCCAGAAAGCAAGAACTTAGAAGACATTATGACCCATCATACTGAACTTTTCATGCAAGTTACTGAACATCTAGTTTAAATCATGTAGAAAATGTTGACAGGTATTCCAGTGAAAAGAAATTTCCCTATTAAGAACTGCAGTTCATTTAGTTATTTAGCACACTGACTAAAACACTAAAATGCAAAAATCTGAAAATGCACCATTGATCCTGCTGTACATCTGTATTTGCATCAGCGATTTCTGCAAATTAAATGCTTTTTCATGGTTTTATATATTCAAAGAGTTAACAGAGATTCTGAAAAAGCTCATTATCTTAGAAATGAGTTGTCTAAAGCTAGAGTGGAACCTGTTGTGTAGTGTACATTGTAGGTACTCTACTGAGACAACAAAGAATAGAACAGAATATTTCAGTTGGGAGGGACCTACAATGATCATCTAGTCTAACTGCCACTCACAGCCTTCAGATAACCTTCAGATAGTGAGACTGACTATGTGACTTCATTCACAGCATGCAGAGGCTAAATGTAAAATCCTACTAGGTACCACTGCTTGAAGCTGAGTGACAGGGTATATTCGTTTTGAGCTGATGTTACTTTGGCACAGTCATCTGATTTTTGGTCAGTTAAGAGAGTGAGCAGTGAGGGTTTGTGTGTCTTGCATTTGATAAAATTTAGATATAGCCTAATTTTTTATGGCCTTGATCTTTTAAAGGATAGCGTGATCTAGTTCCAAGAAATATACTTTTAATGCTGTGAAAAAGATAGTATCAAAGTCAAATGAGAGTTGCTATAA
This sequence comes from Pandion haliaetus, assembly GCA_013401275.1. NCBI lineage: Eukaryota > Metazoa > Chordata > Aves > Accipitriformes > Pandionidae > Pandion > Pandion haliaetus. The sequence continues at coordinate 85,442 of VYZV01015278.1, read as the reverse complement.
GCAGACTGCATTTTCCTGTTGAAAAACAAAGCCTTCTGTGTTTCCTGTTAACTTTGCTATGCAGACAGGTCTTAAGCAAGCCCGACTGAAATAATTTTAAAAAAAGAAAATTGATTCAAATGGTGAGTGAGACTCTGGTGTTCTCAGCAGTGGTAGTGAGGCACTAGGTGGGATTCCGAAGCCAGCCATCTAAACAAGTATAAACCATACTGTCAGCTTTTTCCCACCATCTGTGTCTGTGCATACAGATACATATATGGTAATGGCAAGGAAAACAACAGTCTCCTTTCACTGAGGACAACTGTTTGTAGGGCATTGCTTTTCCCCTAGCAATACATGCAGGTGCCCTATACACAGCCTATGAGAAAACAGTGAATTTGGCTGATCATTACAGTCTCTATTAGTATTCCTCCTTCCCCTGCTCTCTCTTCCATGAATATTTCCTTACCCGCAGGCAAAGAAGAGAAATTCTGAAAAGATCTGAGTAAAAGACAAATCTTTGTCTTATTCTCGTATCAAAGGGAGCACAGTCACATCCGCAAGACACATCTCTTCCAGCCTCCACATCTTCCTTACAAAACTGGCAAAAACTTGTCTTCTTCTGTCCTACTAGGACTTTTGCGACCTTTGAAATGTAGGTAATCAGCTACACCTCCTGAAGTTCTTCACGGTGGTGAAACCTGTAATTAACATTTTAAAAAGTCTTGTTTGACACAAGACAGCACTATTTCCTTTTAATCTCTTCATGTCTTTAAAACAGAATTTTGACAGTATCTGCAGATTCCCTGTTCTATTCCTCTCACTCCAAAAAACTTTTTATAAAAAGTGTGGAAACATCTTTTTGAAAGAAATCACTACAACCTGTAACTTTCCTCAGATGTTTTGAAAAATAGCCAAAGAAATACCTCTAAAAGAAAATAGTTCTTAACAGCTTTCTAATTTTACTTTCCTCTGTAACTTGGTGTTTTAATGCATGTTGCTAGCCACATAGCTCCAGTTCTTCTGAAAAGACACTTCTGAAGGTAAACATACTGGATATTGTGAAGAAACAGTGTTTTTCATGAAGTGTAGCCTTAACTTAGCAACATAGATCTCATCTGGCAGAAACAGCAGCAGAAGACATTCTCCAGGCTACGAAAACCCTCTGAAATCCATGGTAGAGCAGATCCCAAGCCGATTGGATGCTTCAATCTCATATTTCCTAATTCATCAAGTTTGGATTTCTTTTAAACTGAACTTTCACTAACTGAATTTCCTGAGTTTTTGATAGATTTACAGTTTCTGCTTTTGAAAATAATAGCAACCTCTCTTAGCAGCTCCATGCTATCTTACAAACATTTCTCGTCAATCCTACGTCTATTAATATACTTCTAATGTTCAGTGTATTTTTGAAATTTTAGGAACTCATATTTTTAATGTCAGATTTCCTAATTTTATAAAGAATGGGAAAATAGTGAAGCAATCAACTTGAAATAAAAAATGTAAATATTTGTTCTCTTTTTTTCTCAGGGGATATGACCAAAATTCATTGCAAACAGCATAGACAATACAGTTTTCATAAGTAGGATTAACATATAAAGCTTAAGGCCAAAACCCATTTTAATATTGTTAAATGGTAAGATTACACTCTTGCTGTAAATGCTGCCTTAATCTTGAAGCTTTGATCTAGACTTGCATGATCCCCACTTAGATAAATGTGTACATTATTGAAGTGCAATTGCCATGTGTTGCTTATGGTGGTTGATTAATCAGGTAGACCTACAGGACTTTATTCTGAGGTACTCTCACATTCCTTTGCTTGCCTCTGGGAGTGTAAAGATGTTCTGTAAAGAGTGTGAGTTAAATTGGACCCAGTACTTAGTTAAATTAGATCCAGTATATTACAACTATTTTCAACTTCTTTTAGTTTGCCTGAAGATCTCTGAAGAGGTAAATGTCTACAAAATGAATTCTAATTTCATGACAATGACTTTGCTTTTGTTGTTTAGCTTTTCTAGAAGTCTTAGAAATAGTCTGTCCATGCTTAGGTTTCCTCAGACCACCTGTTGAAAACTGCAGCTTGAGTCAGTTGAAACCAGTAAGTAATGAAGGTATGCGGAATGGAATTCACTAACTGGAGATGAGGTTGGCACAGTAAAGGTATACCTGTATTATCAAACTTAAAACATCTCTAGATTTTTATGAATGTCCAAAAGTGATGTTAATATTTCAATTCTGCACCCTTGCCAAAACAAGACACCTCAAGTACAGGTCTATCACATAAGCTGTGCAGCGCTATCTTGGTGCTACTTGAAAAATAAGATAGCACTGACTGAGAAAGAAAAGAGCATGCAGCACACAACAGAACATCCTCTACTGCACTAACAAGTGTTTTGATGGAGCTACCTAATCCTGCAGCTAAGCCAGACCTATTCTGTTTAATGGAAGAGCTGAAAAAAACCCAGATCTTAAGGTAATAGAAATGTAGATACTCTGGTTTGGTTTTTATTTTACCACAGTATATATAGACATGAGATGTTATTGCATACAGCTGACAGAAGTATCTTAAATGAAGAACAATAACTGTGCAAGATAAATTAAATGATTTTTCATTGTGTAACTGTCATAGATCTGTCACATGTTTTTTTTCTATGTGAGAGGATTGATTGCTGGCAAATTTTGCAAATGGAAAGCTATCTTAATTGCAAAATATTCCATTCCTTTCTTTATTTTCAAAGGAAACATGAATACAAATTATTTTTATTTAAACATTATGATTTCCAGGCACAATAACAAAAAAGAGAGAGAAAAAAAGCCTCTCTTGTATTTCGCTGACATCAGCAAGGTTCTCAAAGCACTTTGCAAGGCTGAGTGAAATAAATCTCATCAGACCAATGTGTTAAGCTCATAATATTATCACTCCTGTATTACAGCTAGGGGAACTATAGAACAGAGCTACCAAGTAGAATGCATGAAAGTCAGAAGAACCAACATGTGTGTCAGCTTCCTTGTGCATTTTAGCAGCTCTCCTGTTTTTCAGTTAGCTCTCTCTCCCTTTGAAAAACAAAGCAACAAAGCATTGTTGCATAAGATTATCTACCCCTACCCAAAATCTGGAGTGACGAAACCTGGCATGTCCCATATACAGTTGGCAGCAGCAATCTAGATGAAGATTGTTGCCATATAGAAAACCAAACCAAAACAAATGGCAGTCTACTGAGTTGTGCAAAGGATACACAACTCATCCTTGCAACCCTGGAAAATACAGATGGAAATATTCAGGTTGCCACTGGTAGATGTTTTTCTAAGTTGTATTGCCCCTTTTCAAAACTCTCAGACTTGTTTTGTCCAGCATCTTTGCACACATTATTCTGGCATCATACAACGTTCACTTTGACAACTTTAAGAGCAGGCACAAGATAAGAGGGTATAGATTAGACAATGGCATGATATCAGCTGGACAATCAGACAGAGATCATCAACTGAAGAGATTAAAGACAAAACTTATTTATATAAACCCGTTTGCTGGAACACATTAGATATATTTGCAATATTTTATGTGTTACAAAAGAAATACCTGCATCATAAAATAGATTGACTGTAACTTCTGCATGATACCCTCACTCTGATGGGAGAGTAAACAGAATAGCAATAGATGCGGCCATCATCTGGGAGGGCCTGCAGCTCCCCAGGGAGTTGGTGGATTACTTCCAAGAGATCTGCTACAAATACTGTTAAAATGCAACTATACAATTAGTGGCTCACAATTTAGCATACAACAGTGGGGAGAGCAACCCTCCTTGAAGTGTCTGGAATTTGAAAAAACTCAAATATTTATTACCGAATGTAAACTGCTGGCATTAGCTGAACCTCTGGACAAGCGTGGTGAGACCAAAGCATCAGGTGGATACAAGAAGTAAACTTGAGAAGTGATGAGATACCCTGAGAAGTGATGCGTGTAGATGGGAGGCAGACCTACATTTCAAGGCTGCCATTTGAGTACCCTTGAGGAGAGGAGTTACTGCTGAGCTGTGTAGTGGCCACCACCACCCTCAGCCTGCTGGGAAGGACTACCTAGAACTTGCAGGGCTGGTCCCTTCACGGGTAGCTGTGTGATAACATCTCTGCCTGCTCCCTCTAAAAATGGTCTGAACTCTTTCCTGTATTAAATGCGGGGCTTTCTAAGAGGCAGGAGGGGAGTGAGCGGATTAGAGCAGAGGAAAGAGCATCTGACACATCCAGCTGCTAAACAGGTGCACTCTTGAGTTCCTGAACATAACATAATGTCTAGATTAACGGGGTTTACATGAAAGACATTGCCAGGAAGGATCTTCCCTTCTTTCCTCTTTCACCAGTTTAGGGGTGATTAACAGTGCTTGTACTTTCATTGCTGCACCTGCAGGTAGTGAAGAGATGTATTCACAACAGCAAGCAATTTCACAGCATGAGCACTCAGAAGCATTATTTATTACTACCATTCTAGCTAAAAAGTCTGAGACTGCAAAACAGTAACACATACAAGATCTCATCACTCATCTATAATTTGCATTTTTCATGGATACAAACCTGGCTGGCTAATTGGGAAGTCATTTGACTTGAGACTTAATATACTTTTACTTTTTGATGGATTCAGCATGAAGAGAATATATTGTGTTTTTATTACTTAGAGCCAGGAGCAATTTTCAACTTTCTGTTTCCTAGTTTCAAACAAGAGAAAAGATTTATCTGCCAGAGTAATGGATTGGTCCATCTAATTCAGCATACTTCCAGCAGTTGCAACCAATGCTGTGGCTGTTGCTGAGAGCCTGCCCTTTCCTGATAGTTTTGCTATCAAAGAATACAAAATTATACAAAAACATCAGTGCCAGTACAGCAGAGGAAATTCCTCTCTGTTCAAACAGCGCAAGTGATGAGCATTGCAATGAAGGAAATCAAACCTCCAGTTGTTGTATCTTCTATGATCAAGGTGAAGGAAAGGGGACTCAAGCTTGAATGTGGCCATTTGACATATCACATCATCCCCTATTCCTTCTCCAAGCGCTGGTTGTCTTTATTTCCAGAGCTGTTCATATCTACACATAAGCAGGTTGTCTTTCTTTTTTGTCCATAATCCAGAGAAGGGTCAGTTCTGAAACAAGAGGAACACAGCTACCAGACTGGGACAGCAGCTGGTTGAAGAAATGCTGCCAACATGAAATACGACCCAACACACAGCTGCTGACTTGCATGGGGAGTGGAGGGTCTCCATCTCTGCAGCCACTGCCAATGGAGGCGTTGGACTCATGTCATCTCCTGTCATGGCTGACTCACTGGGTAGAGAATGACCACAAGTAATTACAGAAAAATAGGGAGGAACATCTGGATGAATCTAGTCTCAACCAGCAACCACTGTCATGATTTGACTTTCTAACAGCTATGATGCTGTAAATAGGTTTACCCCTTTAAATTGCCCTCAAACCAAATCAAACCCATAATTCATTTCCTCCTTCCCCTCCAGAAGGAAAAGAATGTCGTAGTTTATTTTGCCAATTAGGTGATCAACATCTAACTGTGAAATGCTTTACAAAATTAGTGGCTGGATCCACATCTGCAAAGACTGGCAGTAGGGTCAGGGGATGGAGATAATCAGGTGGCACCTGCCCAGGCCATACAAAGAAACATACCTGTTTCTGCATTCAGCTATATTAAGCATATCTTGTTGCATTGGTTGTGTGTCACTTCCTTCAAGAAACTGAAGTTATTAAGGCAGAGAAAAAAGTGCTATGCAATCTATCTCTTTACATTCCAGTTTGAGTGACTATGCTTTTGATTCTTATCTCCTATTACTGGGTTGATCACAGGTATCATACTGTGATATAACTATAATATCCCCAACCTCTTAGTACCTTTTACTCCATTCATGCAATGAACAATACAACCCTTGCGGGAGCTGTGAAAGTGTTATACTTATGTTTTAATAGTCTACGAACACTTGAGGTCTCCAATATCATTCTAGCAGCACACCAGGGATGTAGCCAAGCAGAAAACACCAGTTATGTTATAAAATTTGTGTTTCTTGGTTGCTTGTCTTTGTTTTACAAAACCCTTTCCTACGCCTCCAGATCTCCATAGGGTGCTATTCTAACAGTTTGTGCTAGAAACTCTTGCATGCAGAATCTGCCTATTTCAGGCACATAACTTGAGACTGAAATTTAAGAAATTTGAGGTTGAAAAAGTAGTGCCTGAACTTTTCAATCAGTGTGGAGAGGGAAACATCTTTGAAGGTTTCCAGTGGGAACTTCCCATGAGGAAAATCCTATCCACTTTCTTGAACATCTGAACTGAAGTTTGGTGGAAAGACGGTTAACATCTAAAATACGCCATAGATAAACCATAAACCACAAATATAAAGTGAATGTTCTCCATCTTTCTGTGTGACACCATATACCAGGACCCAGTATGGGTCTGGTAAAAGCCCAACTAAAGGGACAGAGCTTACTTGTGGTTTTGTTAATGACGAAGTGTGGAGAAAGGCCTTCCAGATGGAGACAGACTGTCAAAAGGCTGAAAAGGTGGAAGACACCAGCATCCCTCCCCTCACTGTGATGCAACTCTCAGGGAAAAGCATCCTGTGCTTCTGAAAAGGAGTGATGCATGGTTGCAGAAAGGTCTGCCCTGTGCCTTTCCTAGACAGCTTTCTTGGAAAGCTCACTTGGAAATCTAGTCAGAAGATTAGTCTTGAATGGTCTAAAGCTGTATATTGTCTAGGATGCCAAAAAAACCAAGGCAGCCTTCTGTGTCGAGCTTGGAGATATACCCATTAACTTTTGTTAATGTTCCTTACTTATTATTTACAGCAGAAAATATTATAAATTACAGTAGAAAATATATATGGAAAAAAATGGCATGTTTGGGCCATGATGTATCGTATTCAAAATGACTAATAGAATAGATATTTTAGGAGCAGGTACAAGGAGTACAACCTACAACTAGCTGTTGGCTGTATAATACTTTGCAGTCTAGGCATAGCCTGCCAGCAAAAATGAGATTTTATGGAGATGTGATTATACTCACACCATCTTCCTCCCATGTAGTCCTTCTTCTCAGGTACTACAAAAAGTCTGCACCTGCTGCCTATGTGACTTGGAAGAGCGAGTCCTGCTTCTCTTTAATGCTGCCCCAGAGTTCAATCTCTCCATAAAACAAATCTCGTCAATGGTGGTTTTGGGTGTATCACATATATTTAACACAACAAAAAGTGTTTGTGAGAGCTCCAGGAGTGAAATTGCAATAGGGATATATCAATCAAGTGAGTCAAGTTTAGCAGTATAGTGACTCATTAAGGATTTTTGATCCCCTCATTTCATCAGTTCGTAATAGACGGTGGTAAAACATACGATCTTTGAAATGGGAAGAAAAAGAAAAAAAACTGAGCATGACTTCCCAAACAGCATTGCCATACACTACAGATCGCCGTTGAACCAAGTTACAAACAAAAGCAGAGTGCCCTCTTGTGGATACTAGGACAGGGAGAAGGCACAGGGATAGAACGTATTTTGTGTTGTGATGGGAATATTCTGCAATTAGAATCTCCTATACTGGAAGTGATTTCTACGTATTAATTCCGTTATTTTTGAGGGAATTTGTAAAACTACTCGAGTAAGCCAAAGGAAACTTATTTTACATGCACACACTCCAAAGCACTTTTTTTTCCTTCCAGTTTGGCAATACAATAGTATATTATTTTTCATGAATGTGAGACTTTCCTTTAAAAGAAAATGCAAGGAGTATTAACCTTAGTCTTTTTTTCCTTCCCTGTATGTTATTAAATATTATCTTAAAAAATTAGCCTACTTTTCAGTAGTTCTTGCCAAAAAATGTGTATGAAACTATAGAATCATTAAACTTTCAAAGAAAATAAATGACAATCAATCAGTATGAATGCTGACCTATATTGTTAATTATCCAAAACACTCTTGTGTTTTATTTTGACATTTATTCTGTCTTTATTTTTCTCCACAGAAATGTATTTGAGATATTTCATTTCACAACCGAGTCAGGTTTAATCTATGGACCTGACAAAAAGAAGATTATATGCAAAAATGGTATTGATGAATGTGCTTTAAAAATTTTTATATTATCATATTCTCAATTTAATAAAACCTCAGTTTCATGAATATATGTTTTAATTATAGCGTTAGAAAAAAATGCTATATTTGGAGAATAAATACAATGCAACCAAGAGGCAAGATCACTGAAGAACAGCGTTTCTGTGTTTTTCCTCTTTAATTTCCAGGCATCTGGCTTAAGTCTATATGTTTTATATTAAGAAATTAATGTTAATTTACTGTATTTACTAGCAATTTATCCTGATTCAGAAGGTCTGTATGCTTTTATAGTTACCACCATATTTCTGAATACACAGACATTCAGCATTAGAACCTGTTTCTTCAACACTTGGTACTGAAGTCCTAACACAGTAAAAGAAATTAAACTACACAACTCTTTTTTACTACATCATCAAATGGCTACACAAGAATGGAAATTGGTCTTTCTTATTACAAAATAGCACAGAACAATTACTTCTACAAATGAATCATTTTCTGTACAATGATACAGACACAAGATAAATTGAACTATTTAATTAACTAACATACTAAATATACACTATTATTTATCTCAACATTCACCATGAAGTGTGTCTGTTCTCAGCATTTCAATAAAATATATAAGAGGATACATTATTTTATAAGATTTTTTAATGCAAATCACTTTCAGTGTTGACATCCTCAATCAATTAACACATAAAACAGTATAACACTGCTTTCACTCAGCCAACAAACAGATGAGAAAGAAAAACAGATTTTTTTTTTTTTAAAAAAGACAAAACCAACCAAGCAAAAAACTATTCTCATCCTCCTATGAACTGCTGCTCAGAAATTGCAATACAATTTACTACTTTATCAAGGCTTCCTGGAACTTAGTTTCAAAGAGTCACCAGAAAGCCAGGCCATCAATTTCTCTGTGTCATGCAGAGACAACATGGGAGCTAAAAGCTGCACTCAGCTGTTTTGCTTTTTGGGACAACATGGTAGGATTGAGTAATCACCAGTTACTAGATTCTTTTATTGCTCGCTGTATTCTGTGGCATTTAGCATCGGAGTTTGCATCAAGGTTTTAAAAATACTATTTTTCATTATATTAATAGAAATGTCTATAACTATGTCTGGGACGGTAGGCACCAAGGAACAGACATGTGCATACCCATGCACACACAGGGAAAGAAATTGCTTTCAACTAGCGTTGCCAGGTACGTATCCTTCTAATCATCAGTATTATGTGTAAATATTTAGTAGTGCAGTAGGTAGTGGTTTGGGGTTTTTTATACTTTTATATTCTAGCACCAGTCCTGAAGCGAATACCTTTACTTTTGCAAAATTAGTATTTTTCTTTTAACTGGAGCATTGGAAAAGATGAAACTGTAACATTTGCTGTGTGAGAGCTTTAACATGTTAAAGGAATACGTTTTGATCAACAGAGGGCACTCTATGGTTTTCAAAGGAGCCTAATAGAAGCTTAAAAGCGTTGAGAGGAGATGACTGAGTGTGATTTTCGAAGTCTTTAGCACTGGTCAATCTATAATTTATTGGAAATGCTACTGATTTCCACAATAACATAGAGTACAGGAATGAAGGAGAACCCCATCATTTGATAAAGTCAGATACTAGGATTAAGCCTGTGATGTACACAGTCAGCTCTTAGTTACATCTTCAAAATTGTAAATTATGTGTAAAAGTTGTAACATACTCTGAGTTAAAAGTGCGCTTACTCAGTAACGGTGAGTTTTACCCTTGCTGGCTGTTTAAAAATGATGACTTTGAGTATCATAAGTGTAGCCAGGTCAGACACCATTGCTGTTCCATACAGGATATTTCTTCCAATTCATAAACAGGTTAGTTTACTGGCCTCGCTCTAACTTGTGCTATTGATTTTACTGACCATTTAAATTTCTGTTGTTCACTTATTTTCAAATCAAAATAATCGCATCTAAATCTAGAGCTTGATGGGGAATTTTTTTTAGAGCAAATTAGGTATTTTTAGCCTAGCTGTCTAACGTGCATGGAAGTAAAATGGAGTAATCTACTAAAGATGTAGCACAGAACAATTCATCGATATAATGTAAAACTTCACAAATTACTTAAAAGTAAACGGAGATTTTCAAATAGAAGCCAAACTGTTAGAACTTGGCAGGAGTACTGCATGCAGAACTATCATACATTAAGGTAGCATGCATGTATTTGTACAAAGTAGACTGATCCTGCTAAAACTCCTAAAACTCAAATTCGGAAAGCGATGCTGCACGCTCGCCCTGGAGAACACAGGAGTTAAGCCCCGACAGAGTTTTAAGTATGTGCTTGATTCTTTTCAACAAAAATTGCAAGCATGGGATCCACATATATAGAGGGGTACACATGCGTTAGGCATTATAGGCATCTCTAGCTACAGATAAGACGCTAGGGATTAAGGCAGAGAAAAGTATAGTAAACCCTCATTTTATCCATTAATCTATATTAATCCCCCAGAGAATTACTGTATAATGTGTGTTTGTAATTGCAGACAATAAGAAAGCCAGTGAAGAACTAGTAAAAATATAGAGGGCAAATTCTTAGCTTTGCTGTGCCTATGAGCACGGAATGAATTGAGGGATTTCAGTGAAGCTGCTGGAAGTGTACATGGATCAGAGCCTAGCCCTCGCAAGGAATGAGGATTTCTTTACTGCAAGGGAATAGATGAGTAGATGTTAAAAGCTGTTTTCCTTGCTTTAACACTTACATTTGCCAACAGCTGTTTCAACATTTATAAACACAATTCCCACTGGCTGCCAAATAACCATAAATTCATTTCTGCGTATTTTTGAGGAGTTGGCATAAAAATAATTATGTCTGATTAAATCCATTTATGCTTTCACATCTTATAAATCTATAATAGATATGAATTGATGCAATATATTATATCTAAACAAAAATTTCACAACACATTCAAAGCAGGTTATCTTCAGAAGGTTACGAAGCAATAATTTATTAGGTACAGTCAGGTTGTTGTATTTCACAGTTTCATTCCAGCTAGAGTCCATGGTGTCTGGTAAGCGACAGCATGACTCAAGGCACCGTGCTGTAGGAAATTCAGGTGTTCTTTCTGCCTCCAGCTTCCTGTCAGTGGACTGTTTTAACACTATAGATAACCAGAAAAATTCTGTCTGTAGGACAAGGAGTCCTTCAGAGTGCTGCTACAAAACGTCGCTTCTCTACAGGGTATGTTTTCTCCCCCTGGAAAGTTAAACTGTGGCTAGTATTGCTGAACACTTGTTCCTGCAGGAAAATGTGTATTCGACTTGTTAAAATATAAAGCGTGCATGATGCTAGCAGACACCGTGCTTGCTACAGCGTCTGCTACAGTGTGGAGCTACGGAGGCTGAGTTTTGCTTCTTCCCGCTGAGCACATAATGCCTTTCACCACATAATGTTTAACCTTATGTGTTCTACCAGAGTCCTGGGTAACACACTTCATTTTAAGTGTGCCAGCATTATTAATTCATTTAGTATTCACTGTAATAACACTGATCATAATTAACTCATTCTGCAGCCTTGTGAATGTCGTAAGTACTCACATGGAATTCCACTGCAATTCAACATTAATTAAGGTACCACCTAATTTTCACAGAGAAACAAGAGCGTGTGATCTGTCTCATGAAGTAGCTCCCTTAACATCTCAGAGCGGTCCAAATATTTGGAGTCTATGGGTGTTGTGAATATGTTGGATATATTCCCTCTCTGAGGAAAATTGTGTATACTGTGTGGATAAATTATGCAAGAACAACGTTGTCTAAAATACAATACACACGTGCCTGCTCTGTATGTCATTATGGAAAGTATATTGCACTGCATTTAATACTGATAAGTGTATTTCTTTCCACTTTACAAAATATGAAAATAGGCAAGCTGCCTTTCTAGAACTTAAAAGCAAAGCTATACAAGAAATATCTTTAAATTTAAAAAATAATCTGCTTTTAATTTTCTAAAACTGTAGTCCACATATACATATTAATATACAGCAGCTGAAGTAATCTCATCATATCAAATGCCATGTAGTAGCTTAACCAATGTGCTTGCTGCAATGGCACTGTGAACTAAATAATCTCCTTAAATTGAAAACAGGCATAAAATTGTTATGCTTGTTTTTAAAGTATGTTGTAAATCTGAAAATTAGTATACATTAAAATAAAAATACACGTTCAATTTCATAGCAATTTAGTGAAGTACATATACAGCTACATGATGTCAATGCATCCCTTAAACTAATATTTTCAAGGACTATGAACTTTGTTGGGGAAAGTGTTTCTAGGCAAAAACTGGGCAGGCACAGTCTCAGCCTGCAAACTTATTTTCTGTGCTACAGTGTCTTGAACATTCTTTCAAAATTACC
>VYZV01015278.1:34600-72970 GCA_013401275.1 Pandion haliaetus | reverse complement strand
TTTTGCTTATTTTCTAATGATGGAGAGGGTAGATATATGTAAAATGTATCTATATATTGTGTGTTCACACAAACCCAGATCATTATCAACAAAATATTTGGGATGTCTGTTTTTTGTTTGATATTCCTAGGTTTTGGGGGAGCGTGTGAATTTTTCATTTTGCTATGCTAAAAACCACCTTGGTTACAAAAGGGAAGTTTGAAAACTGAAAGCAATGTCATATGATTTAGGCTGTTGCCTCATGTCTAAATCATATTCATTAAACTATCAGTCCACAAAGTCCTCTGAATGAATTTCTTTTGGTCTGCATGAAGGAACCAAGGGAATTAAAAATAAACAGAATTCAGCCAGTAAATGTCTTAAAATAATATTGATTTCTTTTACAGTCCAAACCTGTATTGTGGAACACTCTTACCATTGGAAATCAATGGCAAAATTTTAATTGACTTCAACAGGGCCAGCATATCATCTATGAAATTTAAGATTGAGACTGTGCTACATTTTTTAACCCACTGCACTGCAAACCACAGCTTGAATAAAGATCTACTTTTCTTTAATAAGTAACTATGACTCCCACTAGCAATAACAGGTGTTATGTACTAAGTGGAAGCGGAATCCAAATATTCTATACAACAATAATTAGTAAGACGGCAAATATGAGACATTTAGAGACAGCATAGTGATGTTCAAGATTATATTTCTTAGAATTTACAGCATTTTAAAAATTTTAGTATGAAAGGCAAATAATGTATTTTTGAACACAGAAACACTGAGGAAATATCACCTTACTCTAGGAAAAAAACCCACAATATTCAATTTATAACTTCTTAGACAGAAGATCTGTCACCTTCGCTACTTTGTGGGGTGATGTCCTGCTTCAGAGGGTGCAGGCAGAGGTGTTTAGCTACCATTTTCTCAGAATTATTAAAGTAAAGCCCTGAATTCAGCTCCCTGATCTGAACAGATATGCCTTTCACTCTATACTTTCTATTTCCAGAGTTTGGGGTCTTCATTTTCTAGAAGCACTAAAATTCACGCCTCACAATCTTGCTCGATTATGAAGTCTGAATTTATTTAGGCAACAACCTCCTAAGAGGGAAATTCACTTTGAGCCTCGCTGTTGCAATAAACATTTTTTAGCTTGTCTAGTGATCATCACCTCCTGATAAATCCCAGAGCAAGAACTTTCAAAACTCATTTCATTGAGTCACTAGGACAGTATATTTCATTTAGTTTTGAATTTCTGTAGTGTTTCTTATGTGGAAGGAGAAGTGGATCCTGAATCATGCGGCTCAGCTCACAGTTTGACCTTCCCAAAGGGCCATTTGGATCTTCATCACATGGAGCTGGATCCATTCACCTCCTTGGAAATATTCTAGGTGCAATTCCTATATTGGTGTTTTCTTCTTATTTAGGTCAGCAAATCCGTTTCCCTTCTCTCAAAGTTCTCTAACCCCCAAAATGTGAAATATTTTATTGGTCTCAAAAAGATTCAAAGAAACACTTTAAATATGTGAGAGAGAAATCTAGATGTTCCTTCTCCAGGTGTTTTCTGTTATGCAGTGGTACAGCAAAACAGAGCAGAGGGGCATTAGGTATCTCTGCTTTTGCTCCTTGCTTGTGAAAAGTAAGCTGCAACAAGAATTAGTTAGACTGTGTATTTTGGAAAACATGGCAGAGTACTGGTGCCAATAAAAGAAACCTGCAGTTGAGACAGAATTAGATACTGCAGTCAGAAAATAATAGTTTCCTCTTAATATTCTGAAATAGATTAATAAATGAAAGCATACAGTAACTGTAAAGTTGTAAGAATCAAAATGGTGGAAAGAATGCTAAACAGGTAGGCTTGGTATGAAAAGAATAAATAGAGTTAAAGGCAATACCACAGAACTCATTAGCCCTGCAAAAATCTACTAGGGTAGTTTTTACCATAGTGGGCTAGTTCCATGCTAATACAACATTTAATTATAATACTTACAACCTGAGTGTCAGCACAAAAGGGGCATTTTTTCAAATTAAATAGAAGGAACATGAATACAATATTGTCATACGCTTTTGCTTAATTTCTGATTTGTTTAGCTTCTCTTCACTGGTGGAAAAACCTCATTTTTCTTCCAAATAGGTATAGATGCTTATTATGGTAGTAATAATTAAAATAATGATAATAATAAAAAATGATGATACCAGAATACAGAGTAGAACTCAAGCTTATCCAGAGTATGAACTACCACAACATGTAAGTAGTATCTTAGAAGTTTTTAAAATCACAGAGAAGTTGCATCAATTAGATTATACCAATCAACTATATCAACTATATAGTATATCAGCTATATACTACTATATCAACTACCAATGACAGATATTGTAACCAGATATTAATAACTCATAATATATTTAAATGAGATCATGAAATAATAAAATGTAGACAAAAAAATTTGCTTTTGCATACCTCAATTCATATACACAACTTAAATAGATTGCCCTCTAAATCAGAAGGAAAATACTATTTGAAATAAATATAATCTTTGAAGAAACTAAATTAGTAACTGAATGTACACTACAGTCTCTCTCTTATGGATATCCTTTAGCAATCATAAGGCTCAGTTCCTCTTGGCTTAACCACACGACAGCTGAATTTGGGGTGGTGACATATATCAGTAACATCTCTATTGCTCCTGCTTGACTTGGCATCTTATCTCCTCATCCATGTTAGGTGAAGCAGGTCTCTGAACTCACATCTTGGCAGATCAGAAAGATTTTCTTGACAAGTTTTCTTGACATTGTAGCATTTAAGAGTTCTACTTTGCAGGCATAAACACATGTGTTTCCTATTAGGCTGTGAATTTAGGCTCCATAAGAACACACATGAAGATGAATTCTTTGATATTTGTATGTGTGTGACTTTCAAGAGCCTAAGGCTATAGCCTCAGCACCCTGCTGGGGAGTAATGCATGGTATTTTTAGCTTTTAAAAACCCCAAATAAAAGATGGTTAGATCTTTATCACATTTTCTTCCAGACTTTTAAAGCCTGTGGGTGAAACACAGATAAGACAAAAATGGTGGAACTGTGACAGAATCACCAAGTAGCTGAGGTCGGAAGAGGTCTCTGGAGATCATCTAGTCCAACCTCCTGTTCAGAGCAGGGTCAGCTCCAGCAGGCTGCTCAGGAAGACAGAACAGCAGTTCTGGGCACTAGGATAGTAGGTTTTCACGACCAGGTCCCTTTAGCTGCTGTATAAAATCAGGCTACTCATAAACTACTTTCTACCTCAGAGGCCTCATCTGTGACAGAAAGATGCTAATTTCTAGCACAATTCCTAAACTTTCCCGTAATTCCTAGAAAACCTCCATTCCCATTGAAGAGGGAATTTCTCCTAAAAAGCTGCTTTAAGACTTTAAGATTACCTAAAGCACTTGCATGCTACACTTCAACACTGCTGTAACTCCTGTCTTCACAGGGTCTATCAATATAACCTCATCTATCCATCACCATCAGAGGACACTTGAAGGCATCCCAACATCCCCTCTATCCTAGAAACATGTGCCTTAATTTGCACTGAAACTCATACTCACTGTTGTGGTTTAACCCCAGCCAGCAATTAAGCACCATGCAGCTGCTCATGCACTTCCCCCCCACCCAGTGGGATGGGGGAGAGAATGGGAAAGAAAAAGGTAAAACTTGTGGATTGAGATAAGAATGGTTTAATAGCGCAGAAAGGAAGACACTAATAATGATAATAATAACAATAATAAAATGACAATAACTATAAAAGGATTGGAATATACAAAACAAGTGATGCACAATGCAATTGTTCACCACTTGATGACCAATGCCCAGTTAGTTTCTGAGCAGCGATCCCCCCAGGCCAACCCCCCCCAGTTTATATACTGGACATGACGTCACATGGTATGGAATACCCCTTTGGCCAGTTTGGGTCAGCTGCCCTGGCTGTGTCCCCTCCCAACTTCTTGTGCCCCTCCAGCCTTCTTGCTGGCTGGG
Organism: Pandion haliaetus; assembly: GCA_013401275.1. Taxonomy (NCBI): domain Eukaryota; kingdom Metazoa; phylum Chordata; class Aves; order Accipitriformes; family Pandionidae; genus Pandion; species Pandion haliaetus. Next base: position 68,969 of record VYZV01015278.1, on the reverse strand, counting down.
CATAGAAGCTGAAAAATCCTTGACTTAGTCTAAACATGACTTAGCAACAACTGAAAACATCATTGTGTTATCAACATTCTTCTCATACTGAACCCAAAACATAACACTATACCAGCTACTAGAAAGGAAATTAACTCTAACACAGCCAAAACAAGGACACTCAAAAAAGCAGGAGAAAAACCATTTAAGGTGCCACTTGAGAAAAGGCCTCTTATATGTAAGGCCAGTGTTTAACGTTCAGCTTCCCAGGAATGCAAGGCCAATACTCAGGTGAAACCCTGGTATTTCAAATACCACCTACAATAAAAGTCTTCAGAATTGAGGTCATGAGCAGGAAGACTTTCCCAGCTGTGCAGTAGGTCAGGGTGTGTTACATTGGCACTTTAGCTGGGATTTGGGGTGTGCTTGTATAGCAAATGTCCTCACTGCCCTCAGTCAGTGAGCCATTGCTTGCCTTCGGGTGCAATCTCTGCATAGCAAATTCCTTTTGGAGTGGGCATGCAGACCACAGGACCAGCCTAGGCCATGTCAGAGGTGAAAAAACCCCTGAACTGTATATAATGAGATCTTTGGGTCCTCTGCACCAACTGTTCCACTCCATGTAGCCACTCTTGGCCCCACACTCGTTGTGGGTATAGCCCCTAGGGGCTATCTCCATTAACGCTGTTTCCAAGAGGGAATGAATTAAGTTGCTTTCTGTTACAATAATTTCTTGCATCTCTTCCTCTAGCCGCTGCATAGGATCAGAACAGGAGTTGAGTTAAAATACATGTAGGTAGTCCTTCTACTCTTCCCACCACATCAGCTGTGACACCAGTGGGTGAGAAAGCTTATAGTTAGCACAATGTTCCAGATGCCATTTTTTCTGAGGACTTGTTATTGAAAAATACTTTGTATGTATTTAATCCTTATGCATTTAAAAGACCAAGAGGGAAATGTGCAATTTTCCTGCAGTTTAATACAAAGGAAAAAAAGGGGAAAGGGAAATGGATGGTAAACTGCTCCCCCCCCCGAAAAAAAAACCCAAAAAACAAACAAAAAAACCCCCAAAAACCTACAGGGCATGTTTGACGTGACGTTTTAAAAACAAATTCATAATTTTGGGGCCTGGGCTCAAGCAGTGCTTATGCACACTATGAAATACATGCAATAAACAAGAGCTGTTTCTTTTTATATGTTGCTATTGGTAATTACTTTATATTTAAATGTTTCAAAGATAGAGATTAGCCTTTCATAGGATCCAAACATGAAATTCAGCCAAACTCAATGCCAAACTGACCCCAGTTAGTCACATGTCCTCTTTTTAGCAAATTACTAATAAATGCTTGTACGAAGAATGTCAGATGAGATTACATGTCAGTACCATTAGTAACTATGTGTCATCTTTCTTATTCTATGGTTAGATAAGAAATGCTTTGTCGTTTTCAGGAGCCACGCAGACGTGAATTTCATATTCATTTCCACTCTTAGCAGAGGTAACATGGCAAGTAGCAAATGGATTATTGTTTCAGCTTTGAGCTCCTGTTCATTTATAAGAATCCCTGCAACCAAGCATGCAGTCAGGTGAAACACATCCTACTCGTATTCTGGTTTTTGTATGAACTTAAAGTCTGCCCTATACAAGCCTGAATTCCTCACCTTATATTGTATTCCCCATTATTCCTTCTATACCATCTCAAATTCTCCATTATTAATTCAGTCCTTCAGTATCTCCCAGCAAAGGATAAGCAGGGGCTTGAAAGTTCCCTGTTGCTATTTAGCAGGACTCCTCCATCATAACTTGCTCTTCAGGGTTGATACAATAGGCAAGGTTTTCAAAATGTCTTTAGGTGTGTAAAGATGCTATTAGGTACCCACTGGGATTTATAGACATGCCTCAGTGCCACCAAAATATAAGGGAATGACATGCTTAATCTACTTTGGATTTTTTTAAAATCACATGCAACATATATCTCTATTTAACCATCAAAACATCTTTATATACACTTATACATTGTTCCCAAGCGTCTAGCACTACTGTATATTGCTCCTTCAACATCGTCTTGAAAAATAAGGCATTAAAAACTAAGTAGCCTTTCCATTAGTAATCTTTAGGTTCATGAGAGTACAGTTCTTATATTCTATCATTTCAAAATCTGAGTATATATTATAATGTGCTTTCTTATCTTGTTTTTCAAAAAGAAGAATTGTATATTACATTACTTCTATTACAACGGACTATGACCTTTATAGCTATGAAAGAATGGCTTGAAATACCCATCAATAAGAAAATAGTTGAAAAAATGCAGATAAGCAAGTACAATGTAGCAATAACAATAACTAGCATATGCATTAGTCAAGGATTCCATTAAATTATATAGTGCTTCAGAAAAGGAAGCATTCAAATCAGTTACACAGAGCCAGAAAAAAGGGTTTGTGCTTCTGAGAGGGAAGGGGAAAAAAAACCAAATAAGTTTGATAGAAGAATAATTCAGAGTAGCTGATGAGATGGTGGGCTGAAAAAAAACCAAAAAGAGTAAGATGTTCTCCCCTCACAGGAAGGTTATATGGGGACTGCAGAGCAGTGGTGTTCCTTCAAAGGGGAGGTGACTGTGGAACGATTCTATAGAGAAGTCATTCCTAGGGTGTGGCGGAGCTGTGGCTGGAGAATAAGGCTGCAGCATTTGGTCTAAAGCCATTATCAGGCCATAGCCCCCAGGGTCAGGATCTGTGCCAGTCCTGGGGACTGATGGCCAGCTGCAGGTTGTTTTACACCCTGCGTGAACTCTGCCAGTGGTGAATGTCAATCTCCAGCCCCCCGAATGATAGCTGCTCGCCAAGTTTGCAAGGCCCTGCGTTAGGCAGGGAGCTAAAGCTTGAGGTGCCAGTGGGTGTCTGTGGCTCCTCATGCCCAGGAAGAGCTGTCTGAAATTCCCAGGGCACTTTAGCTTCCCGGGAGCAACCAGCACAACAGCAACGAACTTCTGCCTCCAAACTCGGCAGAGGAGGGCACAGGGCAGTGGCCCTCCAACCCCTCCTGAGCTCAGACTAAGGGTCAGCTCCTCCTCCCACATAAATCAACACCCTATATTATTTCCAGTCCTCTCACTGTTAAAGGGGACCCTGCAGCTGGGACCAGAGTTTTCTTATTTAAACCAAATAAGGAAAACTGACTTACTAAAAAGGTCATTCATTTCAACTTTTCTAAACTAAGCAGCAGGGACTAAGTTATGTTACATTTGCAAGAGATAATCCCAAGAGAAGCTATTTTTGATGATCACCGTGCATTTTAGTCCTGACTTTGTCTTTTCATCATACTGGGCCTAAGTTTACACATGACCATGTGCAAGGACTGATGGATAGGCACATTATCCCAGCTAGGGTGCCAAAGAGGGATCATACTTCCAAGCAGAGATAAGATTTTCTTAGGGATCCTTTCCTGAGTGTCTGCAAGGTGGGTATCTCTCCTGTATCAGCCTCAGGGACGCTGCTTGTGGTTCTCAACATGTGCAGCCAGGCAGAAGGGGAGAGCTGGGGCCTTCAGCTGCTTATACTGTCTCGTCGGTAGTGTGGTGGCACTAAGAGATATGATAGTAGCTACTGCCTTTACCTATCTGTGCCACACAGAGATACTTATTTACCAAATAGGCCATGGAAGGGTTTGGGATACTCTGCATGTGTTAATGGTGAGTACTGCTTTTCTGTTGCATTTATTCCTGTAGGGTCTACGTCAGCAAATATACAGTGCATAGTGTTTTTCATTTACTTGAGATGCAGATGAATATGCTTGGTAAACTTCTGAAATATCCCTTCACAAGGTAAAATAAAAGAATCTTTGTAGCCATCATTAAGTGACTTCACCGCAATTATTTCATACTGCAACCAGGACAAAGAATATGGATGTTTTTGGCGCAAAAAAAGTCTTAAAAAGACACATGGTATTGTTGTTTTCCTTGCAAAGTATAAAATTCCTCAAAAATTACATGGTGTCACACAGCCTGCCATAGCTTATAAAAAAATGATGCACTGCCTTTAGTTTTATTAGGAAAATTACACTGTGTTAACTCTTTGTGTCTTTGAGGGCACGTCTCTGCATTGCACAGTAAAGCTTATTCCAGACAGATCTGTGCCATATACACATCACAGGGTAATGCTGTATGGAGATACTTGCTCTGGAAAGACTGTCCCAGAGCATTTCATCGGCACAGGCAAAGCTGGGGGCCAGACTGCTCCTGGCCTGGGAGGGGGAGAGCTCTGGATAACGGGGGGACCTGCAGGGGAGCCTTGCTGTTGCTGCTGGGGGGTGGAGGCACGACAGCAGTAAGGAAGGCTGCAAGGATGGTGCACGGCTTTGATGCCTTCCTCAGTAGCATCTGCCAACTCTGGTGTTTTTTGGTCTCTGGCATAAGCAAAGTAGTCAACAGAGTAACTCTCAATGTCACCGGAAACTGCTTGAGTTATTTGTGCTCAGTCACCTGATTTACTAAAGCCTGCCCTGCAGCAGGACCCACTAACTCCTCTCCAACAGGTCATCCTGCTCCTAGTGTCAGGGTAGCCTGGCCAGTGCTCTCATGGGAATCCATCCATCACATGTCCTTGTGCAGGGCAGACCTTCCCCGATACTCCAGAGCAATGCATTTTCACCCACAAGTACAAAAGAGACTGCATTGTGAGCTTGGTGTTCAAAATGGGAAGCCTAAAGCTAGGCTCCTAAGAATTGTTTAAAAAATTGATCTTCTGAAAGTATGCTACCTCGATAATCCTAACACTGTTACACCTTGCGTAAAGCAAAATTGTGTGAGACAGCAAAGCAGAAAACACATGGACTGTGTGCATTAAATATGTCTCTAACTCTAATGAGATTTTACCAGATTAGTGGGTACCCTCTGTAGGTATTTGCCAGTCATGCCAATAGCTAAAACATAAGGTCAGATGTTCTGTAGCTGCACTGTCACAAAGCAATGATTTCCAATCTCTTTCACAAAACAATTTCTTTAACCCTTTCAGGACAATCTCCCCTGTAGCCAGGTTTTAGCTGGACGAGTAGTCTTTCTCAGATAAATGACATGGGTGAGCACTGCCTTCTTGAACTCCCATTTTGAAGGTGCCTTCCAAAAAGTATAGGTGAGGAAAACATGGTGCTAATTTATTCTCATATCAGTGACAAAGGAGGAAGGAAAGCAGAAATGAGGTGTTCCTGCTTAGAGCAAGAAATGTCGTTGCAAAAATCAGTCACTCTTTGCACGCAAAGGAATGAACTTCTGCTTAAAAAGCCAGGTAGTATATAAAGTTATTTTGAGGATGTAAAGGAAGCAAATTGTAACCGAGGCATGATGTCTGCATCAAATATTTTCTTTTTAGGTATCTCTTTGTGGCAATATTATTAGATTCAAGTGGCATTAGCTGAAGTCTAATATTCATGGTGAAGGAGTGTGGGGCAATAAACTGTTTTGAGTGACTAAAGGTAGACTGAAGCTCAGGTATTCAGGGTGCACATAGACATTTATTGTAAATTAAGTACAGAGTAATGGAAAAGATCCTCAGGACCATCCCCTTGGTCCTCAGTGTAGCCTTGGGCAGTGGGAGAGAAATCAGAAATAAGAGACACAAATTGTAGAGTAACTGAGTGACTCTGGTAATACTATCAGAAAAACCCCATGTCATGCAGTGTTGTTCTCCAGTCTGTCAGCTTGACCATGAAACACCAAGTCCTATTCCATACAGAAAAACTAAATAAAAAATGTTTTTAAAAAAATGCAAACTTGATTAAAATACAAACAGTCTGAGATAAAAGGACTTCATGTCTGTCCTAACCAGTGTATTACAATGTTTTTCACAGTTCCTTTCTGATTTCATAAATCCAGTGCTCACAGGCAGACTTGATAACAGAAACTTAAGGAATAATGTCTTTGATTCAAGAGACTTAGGAGGCAGTTGGTCCTGAAATTTTTATATATGAAGTACCAGAAAACAAGTGCTGCTATATCTTAGCCTCATTCAGTGTCTAATTTTAAATATTGAGTGACTACAGGGTAAAGGCAGAATTGAAAATATCTGAATAAAACTACATCTGTCATTAGATCTCTCTTTATTAAGGACACGCAGATAAGGAACTCATCTGCTGACAGCAGGAACTTAGTCACCAACTATGAAAAACAATGAGTGCAGCAAATGCAAACAAATCTCTGATCGAAGTCATTAGCTAAAGAGGTCGTTGTAGAAAAAAAAATGTTAAAATGTGTTATCAAGAAATCACTCGGGTTTAAAATAAGCAATTACTGGTAAACATCCAGTGAAAGGCAGAGTAATTCTCCTAGTTGTCAGGGACTTATAGCTCTTCACACTAGCCTTCAGTCTGGACCTCTATTTTAATATATTTTCAAATAAATTCTTCATAAGACCTCCAAGAATCATGAAGGTGGCTGGAAGTGTAATAGGCTGATAATGCGGTTTGCATCCAGCTTTTCATCCTTCAGGGGATACTTGGTTCATATTTCTCAGAATTTCTCTGCAACCTTTAGGACTAGGAGTTTAGTTTGGGGATTTATTTTCCTCTCTTTGGCATCTCTAAAGCTGGGTATTTAAGTCTGCCCTTGTCATCCTTAGCTCTCCTTATAGCCAGGGAGGTGTAAAAGGCACTTCCAGTGGGGACTTACTCCAATCCAAGAAAAATGTGTGAGCTGTGTGAAAGAAATTCTTTCTATAAGAAGGGAAGTGGCCACAGAATGAATTTAGATGCAACCAGGAATAACTGGTGTAGACTTCAGCTTCTACCTCTGAGACATCTACAGTCAGATGAGATGAATCTCAGCTTGTAAAAGAAATACTTGTTTCAGTGCCAGCTGAGGTTATTACACAACATCCTGCTTTGAGGAGCTGGTGGTGTCTAGAAAAAATAAGGAATCAGATCACAAAAGCTGGCTGCTCCTATTTGCATTGTTAATTCCCTCATTTCCAGACTGTTACTTTAGACCAACATCTCTATTTTGATGTTTATTTTAAGAGGTCCAGTGTATTTAGTAGCTGCTACATTTTTTTTAACCTTGGTATCACAAGCACCAAGAAGTTAACATCATATTTTATCAACATGTAATTTCTTGCTGCATGCATTTATTACCATTATATAGTAATAAAACCAAGAAGCATATCCATGAACAAAAAGCATTTTAAACATTTGTACTATTTTTGTTCTAACAATAAATTGTCAGGAATCATTGAGTGCTTCAATGCAGACTACCTGCCCACCAGAGATGGTCAGGAAAGGGATCATGCAGAGAGCAGCCCAACAGCCTGTGTTTGTTTTCTCTGTGTCAGCCCTTATGGCAACCAGAAGAAGAGGTAGGGGATGAGCCCAGGTACTGTTTAAAAAAATCAAAACCCAAACAGAAGCAACAAAACTGTTTAAAAAAAGGAACCCTGGCCAACATCTAAACTAAACTAATTGTATTTATGGTGCTGCAGATTTAGGAAGCCTGCTCATGGCCAGGACAGAGATGGTGGGATGAATGCCCCACCAAAGCGCACACAGTTGTACATAGAGACAGCTTTTCAAACTGGGAGAAGAGACTTTGGTAACCTGATGCCTACGTCTGTGTCCTGGGCCCTCTCCTGCTCCAAAATCCTGCAACCTACAGGTGTTTGTTATCAGCTGCATTATCAAAACAAGCTCTGTAATTCTTCTTTGTATTAAGAAAAAAAAAATAAAGACACATCTGAACTATCAGCAGAATTGCCAATATTCCTTGTTGGCATGACTTGTGACATCAAATGGGACAATAATAGCACAGAAAAAAGAGGAAAAAAGGAACTTTTTCTTAAGAAAGGACAGTGTACTAGAGGTGGGGAGATCTAAATGGAGACAATAATCTTCTAAGCAAGAAGAGTTGCTATGCTATCAACACAGTTTTTTGCTGTGCTTTTTGCAATGAAGTCCATTAATGATTTGCCATCCAATTTCAAGAGAAAAGAGGGATCATTATGGGCGAATATGACGTGAGTGTGACACAGTTGCTGGGTGCTAGGAGCATTCATCAAGACATTAACCTCTTCTATTAACTTGCAGAAAATAGCATAGATCACACAATGTGGATGAATTAGAGACTGCCATGGAGTGCCAAGGTAGCAGGACCTTTTCTACCCTTTGTGTAGCAGAAAGAAATTACCTCAGAGGAGGCTCAGCCTGCAATCCATGTTCTCAAGGAACCTCCGCCCCAAAACCTGAACAGGTGGAGGCACGCACAGAGAGAAGGGACAGAGCCATGATTTTGGGGCAACCATAGCTTCCAAACCAGTGTTTTATCGAGGATGGCAGGCCTCTTCCTCTAGTCTTTTTCTGAACACTTGATTGAGTGGATTATTTTAGATTTACATCTGTTCTACATTTTTATGAAAAAACGCCACTTCACAATGGAGGTGGTAATTTAAAAAAAAATAATGAAATTACATGCTTAATATTAATGATAAGCATTAATAAATTCAGTCAACTCCTGTACAACAGACATAATGCTCTTGGCATCCCTGCAAGAAACAAAGCAGAACAATTATGAGTCATCAAATGTATTTGTCAGAGGATTTTGTATTGCAAAAAAAAGCCTGTTCATGTTAGCATAGTGCTGAAAGACAAGGAGTGAATTATAGCTTGGAAAGTGATGGGATAGATATAAAATCCAAGGGTCCAGAGGCCAACTGACTATATAGGCTCAGCTGGAGACAGAAAATACATGTTATGTATTTTCTCAATGGATTCTTCCATTTATCCTGTTAAGAAGTAGTGACTCCCAAATCAAATGTGAGTTAGGCTAGAATTTTAATCGTACTGGAAACGTTGCCACTGCAATTGGTATTTGAAGCTCTCCTAACTGATTGTTATGCTATTTGTTCTACTGTGAATGCAGAGAACCCGCAACACAGAAACAGGAGCTGTGGATAACAGGGCAGGCACAGCAATACGCATACAACTACACGAAAAGTGTTGCTCCTGATGAAGTGGTACATATGTGTCCTTCCTTCACAGTTGCCAGCATCAAGGGCACTCCTGGCCCTGTTCTGATAACCCAGAGAGTTTACAGCAGGGTTTAAATCTCCTTTGTATTGTTGTCATTGCTCAAAGAGGGCTCTGACAGGTGCCTCCAGGGGTGCAGGCACAGTCTGTCTGTTGGCATTCTAATATTAATGACCAGGAGTAATTTAGAAAAATGACAACAATTTTTTACAGTGTAGCAGAAGAGCTTTAATTACTCTTTACACATTTTTGAGGAAAAGAAACAGGGCTGCTATTGGAGATTTTCATTTTTTTACAATGAAGACACGAGATAGGCAAATAGCATAGTTTCATATTTACCTTCAGGGTGTGATTTTAAGATAGTTAATGAAGATTTTGAAAACTTATGGGTTGAGGCTGAACTTCAGATAGAAAGGAACTGATATGCTCATCATTTAACTCCATTTGTAGGCTTGCAGAATATCGGAAGGCTTTAATCAATGTTGTACTGGAAGTTTCAGTGTGCCCATGTTTATGTTCTATCACATACGGAAAAATTAATTTTTATAATAAAGCAGCTCTGACTACACAAGAATGATTTTTTACAGATCCATTGTAAGATTAAAAGAAATAACTTGAAGAAAAAAGTGAGAACCTACTGACTACATGCTCATGAAAGCTTGCACTAGGTTCTGGGTGTAAGTCCTTGACATAAAGCTTTGGTAGGACTTAGGGCCTTCTGCAGTGAAACAGAATTTCAAGAAATGTGTAAGACATCCAGTTTTTCTTGTTGCAATACTTTGCAGAACTTTTTAAAATTTTTTTTTTTTTTCATTAAAGGAAACTCAAATAATTGTGTGAATTGAGCTTAGTTTTACATCCAAACTAAACACTGGAATTTCATGTGCACTGGAGTTTCTCATCCCTAAAAATCAGGAAAGAAAAAGTAGGAAGAATTATGGTAATTCCAGATACTTCTATCCCAGCAGCTGTCTGCCCTTGGTTGGGTCAGCTGTAAAACTGGGATATTGTTCAGACACTCTCCAAGCTACCCAAAAGCTCATTGCAACAGTGCTTCTTATTTCAAACATGTTTTTAATTCATGAGAAACTTAAAACTCCTCTGTGGGCCTCTGTGACATCTTGTGGGAGTTCCAAGTAGAATTTTATTTTTCAGAGGGTTTCATGCACTGATTTCTTTCTTTGTAATAATATTATTTCATTATCCTCTGTCCTGGTTTTAGCTGGGATGGAGTTAATTTTCTTTCTAGTAGCTGGTATAGTATTACGTTTTGGGTTCAGTATGAGAAGAATGTTGATAACACACTGATGTTTTCAGTTGTTGCCAAGTAGTGCTTATATGAAGTCAAGGATTTTTCAGCTTCCTGTGGCCAGCCAGCACGTTGGGAAGGGACACAGCCAGGGCAGCTGACCCAAACTGGCAACAGGGTATTCCATACCATGTGACATCACGTCCAGTATATAAACTGGGGGGAGTTGATCCTGGGGGAGGATCACTGCTCGGGAACTAACTGGGCATTGGTCATCAAGTGGTGAGCAATTGCATTGTGCATCACTTGTTTTGTATATTCCAATTCTTTTATTATTATTATTATTATTGTCATTTTGTTGTTATTATCATTATTATTTTCTTCTTTTCTGTCCTGTTAAACTGTTCCTATCTCAACCCATGAGTTTTACTGTTTTTTCTTTCCCATTCTCTCCCCCATCCCACTGGGTGGGGGGAAGTGAGCAAGCAGCTACATGGTGCTTATCTGCTGGTTGGGGTTAAACCATGACATCATCATAGGATAGGTTTCTTGTAATGGGTGCTTTCTTCCTTATCTTTTCTCCCATGAAAAAATAGGACTGGCAGAGAAAGAACATGAAACGCTTAGCTAAACTCCATCATGTTATAAGCTCAAAAATAATGCTGTTCTCAACATTTTAATGCATCTTTGACATGCATGAAAGTAATGTATAAATGAAGATAAATAAATATGTGCAAAAGTTGTTTGTAATGCTCCCAAACTAAATCACTTTAGGATCATCTGAAGAGAAGTGTTTATCTCTGTAAGCTAGCTTGGCAGTATAACTGTTCAATTTCTCAAAGCTAAACCATCACAAGAATGGTTTAAATTAACACCTCAGCAACATGAATGCGCTCTAAAAAACCATAAACTGGATTTCAGTGTAGCTCACAATTGTGACCATCTACTGACTTTGGTGGAGCTTGGCCTGATTTAAGCTGGTACACTGTTACAGGGATTCTCATCCCACAGATATTCACCCACTGGCAGTGGGGTTAATCTCACCTAACTTTGGTTGTCAAAAAATTGTGTTACTACTCCAACTTTTTTATTTAGGCTCCTTCTACAGGCAATGGAGAGAGACAAGCACCTCCAGAGGACACTTCATTTTAGATAGTCTTAGATATATGCTACAGCATAGGATAACTCTTTTCTCTAAGTGCCTGTCTTTCTCTTCAGAGTGAGCCTAAGGAGGCTAGCAAACAGGTCTGGCTAAATATCCCAAATACAGGAAACCACTTCCATGTAATATCTCCATTAGACAAGCTGGCAAACATTTTGTCAGCACTTGGAAATATTACCTGTGAGCCCTCTCGCCAGCCTACAAGCTAGAGGTTGATGGTCCTCCAGCAGGGATGTTGGAAAGCAACAGGTGCCTCAAAGAGCCACCCCAGTTCACTGTGGTGTATTGGCTTAAACCCATAATTCGAAGTTGTGTTAACCTGTGAGGCTGAGCACTGAGATAGTGAGGGTCAGGCAGACAGTCCGTTTGCTGTTCCTGCTTCTCGAGGGTAACCTCTGGCAGAAGTGTGGCATAGAGGATGGCCAACACAGATAATATCCTGAACTGCTTCAGCTAAATTTGCAAAAGGTGCTGCCGCTCCTACCCCAGGCATGATTTAAATTATTATGACAATTGTTAAAGGCATGAAGTTTGGGCCTAATTCTCACTCATTGCCCAACCTTCCCTTCTGCGCACTGAAAAATCAACACCTAAATAAAACTTGGAATAAATTATGACATCTTCTACTCTTGCACCTTCCCCAAATCACTGGTACTGTTGTAACTGTGAAAACTGTAACAATACTGAAAAGATGCTGATTGTAAGGGTTTTTAAAACCATTCTCTATATACAGTTTAACTGACAAAGCTGTTTTGATCAGGAAGGGAAGAGGCGAATCCTGAAATAAAACAAGAGCAGGAGGCCAGGAAGAGCCCCGTGGGTCAGTGAGCCCAAGTCCCTTGGGGCAGGCAGCTATGTGGATGTTAGGAACCAGGGCTATCGTTTCAGCTCTAATGTCATGGCATGCAGTCAAAGCTATTCCACAGGCTGAAACAGCCGGGATAATCCTGGCTAAGATTTATGTTGCCCATGGAGACTAGCTATGGGAAAATGCAATTAGCACAAAACCAATGCAGTGAGTAGTGCAACTGTACTGTTCCCTACTATAGATATGCCACTTACACATATTAAACCAAAGATATATAAAGGTGTGCTATTAGCCAGGCATTCACAAATGCGTGGTACTTGCATTAAAAAAAATTATCAATAGTTAGTTCCAGTGTTCACTAGTAAGATTCCCTGCAGATTTGAATTAAAAAAAAAGTTCTTTGTGTTGTATGAAAGGGACTCCTATGGCATTTCTTAGTTTGACCTACATCTTCCAGCAGTTTCATTTTAAGATAATATGCAAATATGTGAAAAAAGTAATTTTAGGTTTATAGTTAAATAATTAAAAAAGCCTAATAACACATTGGCTTATAATATGATTTCCCTTGTTATACAAATTTCTCTGTTTTGGTTTCGCTGGTTAGATATAACAGTATGTTTAGTCACCGATTTATGAGGGAAATACGTGTTTCTGCTAGGCCTTTAAATAACATTAGAGTGATTAAAATTTATTTAATAAGAAAACATACACATCGATGTGGTGCTTTACAAAAACTCATTAAAGAGGCATTCATCTGAAAGTCTCTGGGTTAGTTACTTCAAATATTAAAATATTTTACTGTTCTCCCACTGAGATGGAGCTTGGATATGAGTGGGGACTGCTGGTGAGTGGCTGAACTGACAATAAGCTGGGGACTGCCACATTCAACTGAGGGAAGCTGGAGCCCTTTCGCAACAGGGCTGGCTGAAGAGTTCATGAAACAGGTCTTAAATCATTGCTATCTTCAGCCCTGTGTATGAAAATAAACTGACCTGAATTTCAGCTTCCCCTTTGTAAACCTGTATGAACTCTGGAGCTCTTTCATAGCCTTTCACTTGAGTGGTTGGGTGGATGAGTGGTGTGGTCACATCAGCCAAAATTCACAAGTGTTGTATTAACACTGCACTTTCACGTGCAAGTTTAACTACCTTCACAGGATGGGAACACGTGCCATGAAGTCTGATCCTGGTTTTGCTTCTGTTTATAATAGTGTAGGTTCACAGACTTAGAGGTACTTCTTGTTTAAAATAGTGTCCAGAAAGAATCTGCCTTTGATTCTACATGCACAAAATAGAATTTAAATAAAGCCCAAAACTTTTTGTTTATAATATTCTCAAAGGTAAAGCAAACTCCAATATGATTCTAAATATAAGCAGGGTAGTAAATTTAAATGCCTATAAGTAGTAAGGTGTTTCAATAACATTTTTAATGCTAAAAATATAATTGTTTATCGGACTAATTAAGGTACTTTGCAGTACTTAAAGTTTCAGAATTTTTGGCTCAAATGACCAAATATGGACAAATAAGATACTTAAAACCTGACACCAGTAGGCAGAATACTAAGCTTTCCAGTGCAAACCCTTTACCTCAATGCAATACACAGGGAAGAGAGGTCAATAATACCTAACTATTTTTTCAAAGAAATAATACATTAAAGTATACTGCACAATACTACAGTAGTAGCAGATGTGATGTTATCAGGTTTTGACAGCATTTTCACATAAATTATTGTGTAAGCACAGTTAATCATTATGTACAGGTGGTTTGCCACCTGTTTAATTCAGTTTCAAGCTGATTTACACAGCTTTTAAGGCAAACAACCCCCCCCTCCAAAATTACAGTTTTGCCTGTGTATCAACTAATGTGGACAATATTATTTCCCTTCACTTCCCACTGCCCTGCAAAGACACACAGAGAAACTAGCAGCTTCTGTCCCCCTTTACAGTCTTGTTTGAGATGGTAAGTTGTAGGAAGTGCTGTTATACAGGTCGTAACAGATGGTGCCAGCCCCTTCAAAATGAATTTTTACCAGCTATATGAACAGTGGCAATTTTATCACTTGTGTTTCACCATTGTGTTTCTAACTCTATGTTTCTGGTTGCACACCACAACCCGTGCGAAAGACCAGCCCCTTTTTACAAGCTAAAACTTCTCTTCTGCAGGAGTTACATAGCCCAAATAGTTATGACATGTAAATCCCGGTTATTGCTTCGGTAGTCCTGATGCTTAGCACATTTAAGTTGTAAGATGTCGAGAAATGCTAACAGCTTTACAGTAAAGTAAAAATGAAGCACGGATCTCATTGCACCTGCATGTGGGAATCCCAGCATCAACATGAGTTCAGTGCACACAGCTACATTTATGCTAATACGACAAGGGAAATGAATTCTCACCCTCCTTTTGGATAGATTAGATCTGAGTTTTGGTCTAAATTTTTCATCCTGTGGTTACCTGATTCAGCCTGGTATTGTACCCTGGACTACGTTACATCTGTCACTGATCATTTTTTTTTATTCTTTTTCCCTTAACTGGGGTCAAAGCTCTAAAATTGATAAGTGGACCCTGTTCCTGCCAGGTTTGCTAAAACCAGCAATAGCCAGCAAACTGTTAATATTATTAAATCTCTTCTGACTTCATTACTACATAACACCAACTTGCTTTTAGGGGTATCAGCAGTCTTTTTGATCTGTGCCAGCACTCTACTGAGCACAGGGGAGCACTGGTCTGGGAGGGACACAGCAAGGCTCTGGCAGAGATGCACATTTCACAATATCCTCCAACCTTTTTGTTATCTCAGTGATGCATCTTTTATCTACTTCCATCATCCTTATTTATTATCATATCTCAAACTCCTGTCTCTGCATTTCCCAGCTAAGGATGGGTCCAGGCTGCAGATCCTTGTAGCTGCTCCTCACAGCTCACTTGCTGGTGAAGACTCCGAAGGGCCAAAGTATTCCTCTTCTCTCCAGCTCTGAACTCTTCCTCTGATGCGTTTCTCTCCAAAATATGTCCAAGTCTATAAAAAGTTATCAAGTTAGGTTCTGTCCTGATTCTGTTCTGTGCTCTGTGTCTGCTCACAAGCAGAAAGGGAGACAGCTTTGCCTCTGCTTACATGGGAATGGTGATTTTGTAGGAGTTAAAGTAACACCTTAGTACAGACATACAACACACCTTTGCAGACATCACTGCCGACCATGTTAGAAGAACATTATTTGGGCTGCTAACACCAAGCTTTCTCAAGCTGGAAATGCCAAGATTTTACAAACTGGCCTAATCTTGTGCTCTTCTGTGTCCATCCAGTGCAAAAATGACACCACAAAGTTGAATTTCTCTATCCAGCCATTTAATTATTGAGGGTGTCATAGGGTAGAGACAGAAGATCACATTTAGGTTTATGTCTAGATTTGATGTTTCAAGAGGTTTTTTTTCTTTATATATGCATATATGTGTGCATATATGTGCAGGATATGCATATAATATGTACGTATTCTGCAATGAGCACTGCAGCAGGACATAAACCCTGTAGCACTGCAGGAGGCTGCTGCTACATCTGATAAGAAAGTACCTATATAAGCAGGAGATAGGAGGCAAGAAATACCTGTACGTGCTAAGGAAAAGCTCAGCTGCATGTGTCCCTGAGCCCAGGCAAGAAATGTAGCTTTTGCTAGGTGCAGTGTCCCAAGATGGCATGCTCAATGCTGTTCATAGCTCTCAGGTCCCATGTGCTCCTGCTAAAGTAGCTGCTAGCAATAATGACTTTGTCAGTTGAATAGGTTGAGCCTTTAGAATTTTGTGATCAGGGATTTTTTATAAATACTTTTGGCATGCGGCCAAAGCTTTTCTGAGGAACTCAAATACCAGGAGGGAAGCAGTGATTTTCAGTACTTCGTCTTAGCAAATGCTTAGCTAAATTTTATTAAATGAAAAACATAAAACCAACAAAAAGAGAGTCAAGGCACATTTTCCCTGGTCCCTTATCAAATTTCAAAAAACTGCTGAGGTAGGCAAGGTATAAGTGCAACTTCTTATAGGTTGCAAAAACTTTTCCTGATATAGAAGGTTGTATTTCCTGTTGGTCTCTATCAACATACAACAGAAGCTGTGTCCTTCCTTTAGAGCTGATATTGCACTGCTGACATAGACTGAGAGAGAGAAAAAGGCACCCAACAATGGATTTAATGCAACTATGAAAAAAAAAGTCATTTTCTATTCACTTTTATAGGACTGACCCACATGTGGAAGGTGACGGGGTGGGTCTTTGGGGAATGGTACTACTCAGGACAAAGCTGTGGCCAGTTGCAATATCATGCTACGCAGACATGAGTTTTACCTCTCTGCCCATCATCCAACCTACCTGTGTGGCTGGGAGCTGGCAGAGAAGGCAGGCATGTTGCGCAAGAGGGGAAGGATTTGGCAGAGGGGTATGATGGGGTGTTGTACAGAATTACAGAACTACAGAAGTTTTATTATGCCTCCTGTAGGTTATGGAGTAGGAATAGGGATGACGTAATTAGGGAAATACATCCAGTGTCTGGAAAGCAGATGGGCTGATCTGAAAGGCCTTTGCTGCCTTGAAGCGGGGAATGAGTGGTGGTGACAAGTACATTTGTCTTCAGTTTGCTTGTCTAATTTACTGGAGGGTCCCTAAGGGTTAAATCTGCCTGATAGTTTCAGAGTTCATCCAGAATGTTTTCATCTCAGTGCACCCAAGAGTGGACATTGGGCATCACCTGGGTTTTGGGGGATATTCAGCAGGAAAATGGCACTAGCATCAACTAATTTGCATGGGATTGAACACAGATGGAATTCTACTTGTGCATTTTGGATTTTTAAGCAAAGAGTCTGAAATGGATTTTCCTAGTTAGAACTGTAGGTAAGCACTGTAGATTAGTGTATAGGTAACATAGGTGGCCTATTTTATTGCAAGCTGTTAGCCCTGTTGAGAGGGTGCAAGATTTGTTTGAGTGTACCTGACTATCATCTTAATGTGTCATTTACCTTACTGCTGCTCCATCACTGCTCCCTGTCCAAATATTAGCAGGTGTGTTTACATGATTATAAATAAAGGACCACAGAAAACATTCATGGCAGCGGCCACTTAATGAGGGAACTTACTTAATTGAAATCATAAATCTGACTAAGTTTCTACTCTGATGTGATCTGACAAAAATGATCATAGGATAAAATTGCTGCTTGCTGATCCCCACCTATCTTACATCTCAACTTGCTGCAAGATTGAGGCAAACTGCACCAATTTACTGCTCCCAACTGCCTGATAATGGACACTTTGCTGTGCACTCTCCCTTCATTACGGCACAGGTCAGGGCTGTTAACAGGGGCTCTTGCCACTTTTGACAGATAGTCACTACCAAGATGAATGGCACTAGCCACATGACCACTTAGTACTACGCTTTTCCTTTCTAGCACCTTTAAAGCACTTATATTTTTTAAAAACTCACTTCATCCTTTAACTCTTTATTAACTAGGAGAATCAATAGGAATCTGCTGAAACTGACCTCACGCAATTCTTCTAAACTTAATTGGGTGCATCGATATGAATACATCTTGGCATTTGTTGCATGCCAGTAATGAAGGATTCATTTAAGCATTTCTTTTAAATTCCTTAAGGACTTTCAGATAATTTACTCAGATTTTCTGTACGTACCCTAGTGCTAGGTTTTAGAATGATTAAAGACAAAAGGGCTGCAAGGACTGAATCAAAACACTAATTATCAATTTTTTTGCCTTTCTAATGAAATTCTTTGGGCTTGAATGTATGGCTTCTTGAAATGTAAAGTATTTCTATTTTCCAAATTTCCTATGTCCGCTTTTGACACTGCCAGCCTAAATACTAACAATTTTCTCTTTAGCAAATTTTTGTTTTACTAACAGACTCGGGAAAGAATACCTTGAGCATGCAAATACCAAGCACTTAATAACAAAGTTGCTTAGGTGCATTCAGTTAGCTAAGACAAATTGTTACTGAGACAGTGTCAGTCATAGTTTGAATACATGTGGTTTTGGTTAGCTCACCACATTACATGATAGTTCAGTAAATAGCATTTAGTTTCAAAAACAGCAGAAGTGATTAGACAGAGTAACTTTTTTTAACAACACATTTATATTCCTTTATTTCTTGCTAGTGCTAGTTTTTATTGAAGTCTCTCAGAGTTCCTCTGTATAAAAGCAGAAAATTAGTTCTTTGTATCAACCAGAAAGCTATGCTCTTGGCATGCAGGAGACCAGTGCTAGAAGCTGGCGAAAATGTAATCAACCAAAACAGGATCTTGGTGCCAGAGGTCCTACATAATCTGAAAGTCTTCCCAGCTGTGGTCACTTAATGAAGGGTCTTTCTTGAACCAAAAGCATCAGTTGGATGATAAGCATATTTTGGGCAGTGGGTGTGCCAGGAACATCAAGCTAATTTTTAAGAGGCAGGTATGAAAGTTTTGGTGAAACTGATATTTCACAGACAACTGCCATGGAAATTCTCAGCCAGTTTTGAGTTACTGCACCTAGGTGCACTGTTTTAAGCAGTAGCATGCAAGAAACTGCACCAAATCTGCACACACATGTTGATGAGCCTTTGAGTGTAGAAGCACTCAGTTCTCCCATGCTCTTTGGCAGACGGCTGGAAAACAGGCAAGTCTACTAGAGAAGACCAATGCATTCTCCCATCTGATGAAGATCTGCTTCCCTTTCTTCACATATATTTACCTGTTCTTCTTTGTTCAGTCTATGTATGTACCTCTTTCCTATTTCAGCTTTGTGTTGTGCTTCCTCCTGTACAACTAATAAGGTCGAGACCCCGAAAGTGCATACCATGTGGTGCATGCAGGCAAGGAGGCTCCTCTTTTGTTTCTTCTCTTCTCATTTCTTCGAATCCAAGGGAACCAGCAGAAGACTGGGAACTTAAGGTTTTCTTTCTCCCCTTAATTCAAGGTACAAGAGTAAAGTTTTGTGGCAGTGCATGCCTCCCAAGAGGCAACTATAGCGTAAATATCTTTCTCTTTCCTACACAAGCAGTAGGCAGTGCTGCTGGGATGAGAGAAGTGGGTATAGAGGAAATGACTCACAAGAGATGGTATCTTGCCTTGCTAGGAACTGCTAGGAAACCCTTTCAGCCCTGGATGTAAATATTTTTCTCTCCTGTCTGGATCTGCAATTCCAGGATGATGTCCAGACCCTGCTTCTTCCACCTTTCTGTTCAGTGTACAAAAACTACTGTCTGAGCTGCTTCTCAAAGGTTAGGTGAGTTTTTTTGCTGCTCTTGGTAAAGTATGTGGAGAATCGACATCTTCCATCCCTTTGGCATAGGTGGCTGCTGGATTTTCACACACTGCCCTGGCAGCTACTTCATCTCCTGTGCTGGCCTGTGTACCTCAAATCCCAACTGCTGCTAAAGGCAGGAGGAATGGGAGCACGCATACTACAGGTCAGGCCATGTTTTTTGGCTGTAATTATGCTAACAAGACTTTTTCTTCAGACTATAAACAACAAAAATCACCTGCAAAGTTATGATTCCTCTGTAATTTGTTGTAAAAAGAAAAGCACTTTGAGTCTTTCTGACTTTTTTATATTAACACGCCGAAGTGTGATGCTGCTTGATTCTATAGGTTACTACAGTGTCATTACCCAGTAGGCAGAGACCATTGCTCTAGAGACAGACCTGTATCCATGGCAACACGTATTTCAACATGTATATTTTCAAACATATACAAGGGCAATCCCTTTATATAATGTTTGTGCTTTAACATGATCATGTGGCCTGTGGCACGTAAGCTGTGACTGCCACGATCTCGCTGTTGGTGCTCCACGCTACGTTTGTAGCTGCCATTTTGCTCGGCAAGGCGGATGCTGTGCGGCATGGGGAGACATCACTTTTGTTCTTTCCTGTTTTGTTGCTTTCCTTAATCTGAAATAAATGCTACTCAGATGGAAAGCACATGCCTGCTCTCTGTGCATGGAAAAAAACCCAGAACAATTATCATTGCTTCGATTAACAGCAACAGCGACCCGGGGGTCGGGCATTTCCCCAGTGTTAATGACCGCCCAGGTTAAGGGCCCCCTGCTCGACGTCAGGTCCTTAACTCTTCCAGGTGGTCATTAACAGGCAGAAATGCCTGCTCTCAGGGTCATTACTGTTTAATTAATGCAAGCTATAAAACAATTTTCACATAGTTTCACTATATAAAATCTCTGGCAATGGAGTAGTATCTCTATATTGAAAGCACAGAAAAGTTATTTTGTATTATTTATTAATTTGCCTGCTTAATATGAATACATAATTAATGATACAGGACAATTTTAGGGAAAGATCTAATAGAAATAATTACACTGAATCTGCAGGCTTTTAGGGTTACAAGAAACCGTCACTCAGTTTACACACAATTAATGTTTTTCTCTCTGTGTAATTCTTGATCATTTCACTACGCTTTGCTCTTGACAAACAGTCAAATTATGTGGTTACAACTGCTATTAGATTTACATTGCATTGTCTAATTCACTTTGCCTCATGAAATTAGATGAATTATTAAACACATAATCTGTTATTCCCTATTAAAATTAATTGATTTTCATGTCAGTTTAAAACTAATGAATTGCCTAGGGATATTCTCATAAACCTCATCACATAGCAGAAAGATTATTTTATTTCTCATCATTTCTGATAATGATCTTTAGAATATGATACCTCTACACCTTCACACAGTAGCAAAAATAAAATTATTCCAGCACAAGTTCTTCAACTCCTTTACATAGGCTGCTTTCAGCTGTTCTGTGTCAGAAAAAAAAATATGTAAAAGTAATAAATGACCTGAAAAACAGAACAACTACCTGTAAGCAAAGTTACTTTAGACTGACTTGAATGCAACAAAGACCCCAGGCTGGTTCAAGATCATAAATTTTCTGAAGATACTTTGCTGACATTTAAAAAAAAAAAAAAGACAGAAAGAAAAAAAGAAAGCAAAGTGACCACACTGGGTAAATTGCTGTCTGTCTTCTTGCTGGTAAAATGAGCGGTGAGGTAATCTCCTCCCCAAATTAAAGCAATACCTTGACAGATTAAAAAACCTAACAGTGTGTCATGTTAAAGTGGAGAAAACTATGAGCAGTAGCTTCTGAGAGACACGTTTAATATGTTATTCCTCAGAGTATTAATATTTCAGGGAGTTGTCCAGCTGTGCCTGAATTTTACAATTGATTTAATTAATCAATTCTTTTATTCAGATATCCTCCCCTCATCCCCCTTCTCTCCCCAGCTTCTTTTCCAGCCTGGTTACTTTAATTTTGCTGAATTCACCTACATCATTTGGTGTATTTGACATTGTTATATTCCTATAAATGTCTGTAAAACTCCATTCAGCTCTTTTGTCCGTAAGCAGCTCCATTGCTTCATGCAACACAATTCACCAACTCACTTTTAATACTCCCGATTGCAGTGCTCATCTAAACCAGTGGCACTGGCATCAAACAGTGGTCTCCAGCATGTAGCATTGACACAATAGCTTCCCAGGGTTTTGAGAAGGCTGCTAATTTCACCTTTCAGCCAAGATAAAGCACTTGCAAAACTGAAGCAGTCCAACAGTGTTCCACAACATTAAAGTTCCTAGGACTTCATTTGAATAGACTTTCTCTTTATTTATTTATTTCTACAGCTCGTTCTGGTTTTATGCATATGATTGCTATTTACCAGGAAACAAACATTATTTATACCTCGCATTTTAAAATCTTGAAAGGTTATGTGTTCCTTGACTTCCTTCTAACTCTGAATTCTAATGCATTCTTTGACTTTTCTTTTCTTCAGATCCCAGAGAAATAATTTCAAGCAAGCCCAATTATGCTTCCTTTAAACATGTGTCTGTGTTTCACTTCAATCCAAAAAATGCAATGACATGATGAAAATTAAAAACATTTCAAGGAACAAAGTAGTATTTTGCTATTGTTTTCATAGAGTTATTATGCATAAGTCTACAAATATGTCTAAATAATACTTATAGTATAATTTTAAGCAGTTTGCAAATATTTTTGAATTTTACTCTGTATTAGCATTCTGAATTTCTAGGAATTTTATTTCAAACAAGGAGGAGTTACAACCCTTCATATAAATGTTTGACTGACTACATAAAGAATAGTGCAATGGCAGCATGAAAATGCCTGTAATTAATCTGTATACTGATATCCAAACTAAAGTTTTGTTTAGAAGATTCTTTCAGACAGCTGAAGAGGTATGTTGGGTTAAGGGGATGGTTGTTCCTCCCAAAGCCAATTTGTCTGATCTGCTGTCTGATTTGGGTTTTGCAGCTGTTCTTTACAACTACCATCACCATAGGATCCAAATACTTTCTGCATAAACTGCATCATCAAATGAATGACACTGAGGGACTTCATGGAGTCCCTGTGAGTCCTTCACAAAGGTCACTATCACCCAGTCCTGCTAATGGGAAAGCCTGAATAAGACAATTCAATTTTTTGGTTTTAATTTTCACCATCACTCGCCATTTCAATTTTGGTTGTAAGTCTCCACAGTCTTGACTTCCCCAAAAGTCACACTGTAACTTGTCAACATTTTGTCTTGTAGTCTTGCAAAAGTGCTTCGTCTGCTGTGCTCTGAGCTGCATTGTCCTGGATAAGCACAGCTGGAGACTGACCTGGTAAAGATCTTAAATAGGACCAAGGACCTGACATGGTATTTTGTCCACAGAAGAAACAGCTTGCCATACTCTCTACTTTCTGTTTTCCCCAGTATCAGCTACACCTTGCTGACATCTTTCCTACTTCTTCACATGGATGCTGACTCCTTGTACACAATGCGTCACGTTACCAGGCTCCTGTAAGATGTAATTAGCAGATTGCTTTCAGCGAGGTCTGTTGTCTCACTGTACAACAGTGTGAGGTCTCCTGTGTTTACTGGAGCAGAGCAGGGACAAGATTCACCCCTATGGGAGAAGGTCCTGTGGATTTTTCAGATCTTTTTTTCACACACCACACCTTTTCTCTCCAGTTAGACATGGTCAAACAGATATGGTGTGTCAGCTACTCCAGTGGTCTTGAAGGCAGAAGCCAGTAGAATTACGCAAGCAAAATCTGAGGTGAGGAGGTAAGTCACCACAAGAAGGTGACTTACATCACCAAAATTACTTCCACTCCATACCCTTTCTGACAGCTGAATGGCAGCTGCTCTCTTGTGATGATGAAGTTTGGTTGAACCCTGTCTAAGCAATTTGTATCTTGAAACAGGGACAAGAAGCTTTCCACAGGAGATGTGAACCTCTGGAGGGTGGCCAGTGAAGGTGCTTGGTTTTTGCTGACTCCATTTCCTTTGGGCTCCAACTCTGCAGGTGCTGGGATTAGCTCAGGAGGTCACGGGATACCTTTCCCCAGGCTCAGCCCCATCCATGCCAGGAAGCAGCCACTGGACCTGACCCACCACCCCACAGGGCCAGGACAGAGTGGGGATCTCCCCTGGCTGGTAGGAGGTGAAGCGTGTCACTTAAAAGGCTGATGTCCCTTCCCAGGGAATACAAGATGTGAGGGAGAGGAGGAGCCCAAGAAATGTCCTGTAACCTTCGTCTCTAGAAGGGACAAGGACTGCCCTGACTGAGCCAGTGGGGCCTTCCCCAATCCAAATTTAGCAATAGCAACACAATCACTATTCCCCTATAAAAACCCCACCAGTCTCTACAGTAGGATGAGGTATTTTTATAGCCCCACAGTAGGGAGGATATACCCACCTAATAAAGCCATTGAAAGAAGTTACCCCAGGTCAACACAGTAAAACATATCTTATATGTTATCAAGGCCCAAATAACTTGCTTGGTATTATTAGTGAAAATTAAGATTCCACCTACCTGGTGGCATTCCAGCGGCAGCAAAGCTCCAGGGAAATATGTCTCTGTGAAAGATACCACGGCAAACGCATTTATGACTATGCTTTTGTGTTTATTAAGAACACTACAAAACCCTAACTTTATACCAGTAATTTGTATCTTTAATTTTCTTCAATAATGCATAGCTTTCTAATCTTTATGATCAAAAAGAAAGGGATCATTTATTATTTATCATTTATTCAGTATGTATGTGTATAATAAATTCAAGATGGTATTTACTAAATGATTACTATTATTATTTATTATTTGCATTGCCTTAACTCTTAGTAGAAAGATTATTTTCTGAACTGCAAATGAGAAACAAGAAATGAATTGTCCTTTTAATTTTAACAGTTCCATCACTCTGGTTTGTACAATTTCTTCTTTCACTATACTGGAAAATAAAGACATGTCTATATCTTGAATTCCTCCATCTATTCCAATATTCAATATGAGTTTTGTGAAGATGGTGTAAACAACAAAAGGTTGTTGTTTATGAAAGACAGAATACAAAATTAAATTAAAAATTTTGAAAACCAGGATAGAGGTATTCAAAAATAGATTCCTGCCTGGGGCCATTTTTTCTTCTATGCAAGCTGTATCAAAAGTTTTAAGATCATTTTGGGTCCAAAATGCTATGCAACAATAAGTCATTGTGATAGTTTCAGTCACTGCTGAGGTGATTCCTACAAGAATGCCAATCTATTCTGTTAATGTGAGATTTTTCTATCAAATTCTTGAAGTGGAAATTTAATCTGTTCCTTTAGACACCAAGCAAATTCTTTACTTTGTTAGCATGGAGCCAAATATCAAGACTTCTCTCTGTGCACAATGTAACCAGTTTAACGGGAAGAGGCATCATGGTGGCAAATGAAGTTTTATGTCAGGCAACTTGGAATGAAAATTCTCCAGAAGTAAATACTCAAGTACTAAAAAATGAGGAGCAGGCTGAATGTTGGCTTTGGTGCCAATAATAATATATAGAGGAAAACAAATATAAAACTTTAAAACCTTACAAATGTAAAATTATATGTACTTCACCATCATACCCAATTGCCAAAAAAAAGAAAAATCTCCATACACACCCAGATGCATAAGCTTGCAAAGAGAACAAAGACTGCTATAAATATTCCAAGAAGCCAATAAAAAAACTAGGAGTGGTTAGTTCTCCTGTGTAATGGGCTGCCATAAAAGCTTTTATTGTTAAGGGAGTTACTTTACTAAGAGCTGTATGAAGAAAACTGAATGAATGTGAAAAATTGCATGCAATAACCTGAACTGAAAGATGATTATCAACCTCTGAGTTCTATGCTTTTGAGTGGGTGCTGCTGTTAGAAGATTGCTGTTGTGGTTAAAGAAAAGCTTGTTTTGTACTACTATCCCTCCTCCAGGTGTACAGAAAGTCAGTGCGTTCTTCTCCAGTGCCTTTGTCTGTCCATATTAAATGTCATTTTTTTAAATTGAAGGGCCTGATCCTGCAGTTTTGCTTTCAGGAGGCAGTTCTCCGGTGTGCTGGAACATTTCTGTTGAAGTAATTTTTAGGATTTAAGGGTCTGATGGCCCGATCCTGGAGGGAGAAGCAATCATGACTCGCTGTGACAGCTATATTGCACTGAACCGAGGAGAGTGTTAGCCTGCAGGCCAGAGTTTGTAAGCAGAGCTTAACCTAAAACCACAGAACTCATTCCCTCGCATGACTTGGATGACTGCTGAATCCACCACTTCCCAGGAATAAAAACAGATTTTCTTTCTGTGACTATTTTTTTTGCTTAGTGAGGTATTTACAAGTACACCAAATGCACACATTGGCAAAAAATAAAAACCCCAAAAGCTGTTTCTCTTACAGCTGTGAAGGAAGGAAGTAAAAGACTTGGTTATTTCTACACATGGGAGGTGCTCTGAGTGCTGTGCTAATTAGGACCTTATCAGTGGCTAAATGAATAGGCAGGTATCATACGCATTCCATGTCACTTCAAAGGGAGCTCCAAACTCTGAACATTTACAACATCAGTCCTTTAGATATTGCCACTTTACAGAATATCTTTCTGCCTTTGATTCTCCAGCTAGGATTTTTTTCTTTCCAGCACTTAACAAACACAACAAGAGCAGAGGATGGCTGCAAATCAGAAACGCAGTAGATACATCTGCTTAGAGCTTCCCACGGAAAATTCTAAGGCACTGTGTTTGGAGCCTCTCTTTCACAATTTCATGTGCATTCACGATTCTTTAGTATTCTTGCTGACATTCTCAGAGATCAAGTCAAAGAGAAAAGCACTAACATCAGCTTTACTGCTTCTCTTTCTGTTCTGTTTCCAAGGGATAAGGTAGTTGGAAAGAAAAATTGAAAGGAAGATCTTGTGCAAAATCATCACGATGCAAATTGAAAGCATAGGAGTTGAATGTGCTTTCATAAACAAGAACAAGATTGTCCTAGATTTGCTGAAATTTGATTTTTTTTCTCCAAATCTCCAAGAATTGGTACGCTGTGTTAATATTATTTTAAGTAATATTGATATTTATAACTTTAATTTATCCTAATAAAAATACCATTTAGAAGCTCTGAAGCACTAATTAATTTTCGATGTTACCAGACCACATAGAAATTTCAGCTAATTCTCTCTACCAGACACTATTCTTTATACAAATAAGTTTGCCCTGCATTGGTTATTAGGCTAATCTCCTCAAAGGTTAACAGATCAATGCTGTCACCAGCATACCTTGAACACAAGAGAGGTAGTGCTGTGACACAGCAGGAGCCTGTTTCAGTGATGTGAGGCTCTTCTGAAGAGCATCTAGCCAGAAATCATCTCTCCCCAGGAAGGAAGCATCTCTTGGACTGCATAAACGCCTCTTGGGGAGAGAGGAGACTGGTTTCAGACCACTTGATTCCCCGGATATAGTTTCTGCTAAGCAGCCATAAATTGTATAAACCTCAGACTCCCTGAAAAAAAAAAAAAATTCCCACACAATCCCACAATACTTCTCTTTACCTGCAGCTGCTTTTTGGAGGAGGTTCAGTGGCTATAATCACATACTCCAGTCTATTTTAACACCTTCAAATAAGAGCAGCAGGAGTGGCCCTTCATTATTTTCAGGTAGTGTATGTGATTTTTACTGAGGAGATTAAGGGTACTGTCTGCTCTGCCTTTTGCCTATAAATCTCACTGGATTTCACCAGGAGAATAGGCTGAACATGTCAGGTTGAAATGTGCCCTTTTTGCTTCTTAGCATCAGGAAGTTCTCTGAGCCCACAGCTCCAAGAGGGGATAGCAGGTCCCTCAGAGGGAACACCTGGTCGAGTGTGTTAGACCCAGCCAAATTTGCCATTTTTACCTGGTGTGTCCCTGATGGAGGCCACATTTGACAGGGAAGTCAATCACATTTGCCTCCTGCAGCTCTGGCCATGCAAACAGTTGGTATAACCATTGTGCTGGGAACTGAATACTAGGGGGCACGTGTGTTAATAGGGTACGTTCTCAGCAAAACTTTTGGCTGGTGTTGACATGGCTGGAGGCTAAAATCGCTTCCAGGCACGTGGGATGGAGGGCAGGGTTTGACATGGCACTTCATCCCATCTGACCTCTGCAGATCCAACCCAAGCTGCTTTCTATTGCTTGCACAGTACACCTGCTACAAATCCCAGCTAACCTTAGTAAATACATAACTAGCTTGCAGCATTTCCAGGTGAAATTATGTTCTGATTCTCTCACTGTCATTTGTCTGGCTGAGATAATAAGTTGCTGCAGACCAGCTGCAAGAACCTGGGAGTGTTCCAGATGGAGGAAGCCTTCTGAACATCGCACTGAGCTGGAAAAAGCAGAAGGCTATTCCGAGCTTGCAGTTAGAGGAGCAGCTGTGTAGCAGTGGTTGCACAGCCTTCTCAGTGAAAAAGCGCAGCCTTTGAAACTTCCCTGCAGTGTACTTTGAAATTTCAAAGATATGTTAAATCACGATTCTGCTAAATGTAGTTGTGCAAATGGATCCACCCGTAACACTACCAACACTACCATGTGCCTGAGAAGTCTCAGCACCTCCAAGCATGCCAGAACTACTTAATTTTTCTCCACACAATTGCAAGGTATCATCTCATTCTCATCCTCCCACTACTGGGCATTGACTTACTGCTTTTCAGCGAGTTGCTTAAGCTGCTTGCAAGACAACAGTCTTAACTAAAGACGTGCTCCCTTGTCATTTCCCCAGAAAATGAAGTATATTCTCAAAAGCCATCATAATAAAAAACTTGCTGGTTTAAAGAACAGTTATGGCTAAACAAAAGGAATTACCTAAAAGGCTAGTGCTGCAGCATCACTCAGGCAAAACTTCCTTTGCAATTAATGAAAGTTTTGTTTGAGAAATGACTTAATATTGTATCTATAGACATAATTGAGGAAAAATGCATTATCATGTTGGGCTACAGACGGTCACTTGTTGAGCAACAGTAGAATATTTTGTTCATAATGACAGCTTATTGAGTTTGGTTGCCTTAAGTTTTCAGCTTCTAATTATGGTCTTTAGAAGACAATAGAGACGGCTTAAAATAATAAGAATGCTGCTAAAATTGCTATGGCTGCTGCGGTATTACAAAGACAAATGTTGGCTCCCTGTGCATAGTATACATTTAACCTGTCACCAAACACAGAGCATTTTACAGGTAAAATGTAAAGGGATGCATTTAGTAGTTATCAAATGAACATTTTTTGTTGTATTTGAAAGTAACTACTTAACTTAAAATACTACTTTATTAAATTATAAATTAAAGTATGCTACATCAGAAATGCTTGTGATTTCCTTCTGTTATCACGTGAGTCATTATAATGCAAAGTTACAGGTTTCTGAAACATAATGAAATTCAAACTTGCATTCTTAGTGCAGTTGCCATGGCCAATTCAGCTGAAAATGAGAATTATAGTGAGAGCATATCCCGGTCTTTGACCCCTCTTATAGGGTTTTAAAAAGCAGGATTTTTGTAGAGCATTAACCTCATTCTCAAGCAATTCATTTCTCTGAGTAATATGAGAGGTGTTAAAACACTTCAATAAAAGGAAAAGTATTTAAACATCTTTTATTCTAAGTTTCAAAAAGCTGGACAGTTAACTTCAAGGTTTTCTGGCTGTGTAATGCAAAAGACTTTGACAATAGGACCAACTGTAATAAAATATAGCCTCTGGTGTATATATATATATTTATCAAGATAATGCCTCATGACAGCTAGGCAGTAAGAGACAGACGTATTTGACAAGTTATAGTTACATATATTTTGTAT
Organism: Pandion haliaetus; assembly: GCA_013401275.1. NCBI lineage: Eukaryota > Metazoa > Chordata > Aves > Accipitriformes > Pandionidae > Pandion > Pandion haliaetus. The sequence goes on along the minus strand of VYZV01015278.1, from coordinate 39,640 downwards.
TTGTGTATTTGTCTCTATTTTACTGTTAGCTGCACACAGTAAGAAAGTGGGGAGGGGGGAGGAAAAAAAAAAGCTCTTGATCCTGGACAATGAAAGGGAATTTCATGGGTCATTATGGTATTCTGTGAACCTTTCTAAAAAGACATTATATGTCTCCTATAATCCTACAGCACCAGCTGACTGGTCCTGTGCTAAACCGAAATGCATACTTTGAATGTGTTAAAAGTCCATAGTTTAATTTATTTTGCTTCAGAATCTTCATATTTGCATTAAATTTTGCCCATGGATTCTTGCAAAAGTGATTTTTGCTGAAGTCAATGGGAGTTGTTTTATATATATACCAGAAATTAGTCTTATCCTCCCTAGCATAAATGTGTCTAGACAACAGAACCAAAGTACTAAATATTAAATACTAAACACTGAATGCTAAATATGAAATATTAAATACTAAATAATGAGCCTGTTCAGTTCCAACATTTTAGCTGCTTTATGACAGAGGTAAGAATGAATCATTGCAAATACTGTGTTAATAATGAAATGGACTAAATTGCTTATTACAAAGCTAGATCCTGTCCAGTTTCTCTCCCTATAAACTATATTAGCATTTTGTGAGTTTTGCTTTCTTATTTTTAAACTTTGACTAGCAAGCACCAATTTATCGCTTAGGTGGCCTGTCATAGTCTGTACTTTCCAAAGAGTATTGCAAATCACAATGAACTTTCTACAGAAAGTACTAGAGTAAATTGAAGAAATGATCCAACATACAGAAATAACATTATTATTAACCTGGAAAAAAACTATGAAATAGCGGTGTAAAAATTTAATGCTGAGTGAGGGGAGACTTAACAAGAAGACTATCTGTTTTCAAGTCAGGTTGCAAAGATGTGAGAAGTGTCATCTAATACGGTGGCACTAAGTACCCCATCTGCTGACTGCAGGCTGGAGTGCTGCAGGCTTTTGAGGCAAAACAATGGCAGAGTGTTGTTATATTATAGGGCACGTCCTGTCAGGTACAGTTGTATGTACATAAAGGTATGTGTCTGATGGGAATTAATGGAATTTCTCAAAAGGAAACCAGGCTGGCTCTCATTGTATGTTTGAGATTGGCCCAGTATTTGGGAAGATTATCTTTTTTTAATCTCAGCACACTTGATGTCCCTGAAACTCCCTTTTGACTTACTGGTAAATATCTACCAGACCGCGAGTCTGATATAAGGATGCATTAACTGCGATGCAAGTAGCTGATATAGTGCTACGTTTTGGATTTAGGATGAGAATAACATTTTCAACACACTGTTGTTTCAGTTGTTGCTGCTCAGCGCTTACACTAAGTCAAGGACTTTTCAACTTCACATGCTGCCCTGCCAGTGAGGAGGCTGAGGGTGCACAAGCTGGAGGGGACACAGCTGGGACAGCTGACCCCAACCGACCAAAGGGATATTCCAGACCATATGACGTCAAGCTGGCCAGAGGGCCACTGCTCAGGGACTGGGCATCGGTCAGTTGGTTGTGAGCAATTGTTTTGCATTTGCATCCCTTGTTTTTCTTGTGTTTTATATCTCTCTGTTTTTGTTATTTTCCGTTTCATTACAATTTACTGTTGTTGTTATTATTATTGTATTTTATTTCAGTTGTTAAACTGCTCTTATATCAACCCATGAGTTTTCTTACTTTTACCCTTCTGATTCTCTCCCCCAACCCACTGCGGGGGGAGTCAGTGAGCGGCTCTGTGGTGCTTAGTTGCCAGCTGGGGTTAAACCACAACACATGAGCATCTGTGCTTTGCATAAGATGCATCTGAAGCCCTCCACTCCCTATGACTTGCCATGCTCTTAGTGTACTCAGGTGCATCTATCCAAAGTGCTCTTCTCCTTCCTGCAAGTGAAAGCACAATGCACCCATTGAAAAAAACATACTGAAAATGTTAAGAATGGAATTGCTATGTAAATACATTATGGCTGCTTCATGCTACTAGAGAATAAGAACATCAGTTGGAGAACTGGTTTACAACAGAATGACAACTACTCAATAACGTGTATTTTTTGAGACACATATCTCTTTTAGAAAAGAGGAGAATGTAACTTAATTGACGCTTTTGCAAGCAATGGTTTCTTCCTTTTTAAGCATTCACCTTGCTGAGAAAAAAATTGAAATGCAGCCCAAGATGTAAAATATTGATGTTGCATTATTCAAACAAGAAAGCTTTGGTCTGTGTCTCTTTTGTTTAATCATGCTAAAAGCAGAAGTGCATGGGCATAAATGACAGAACAATAGGGCTCTTATGTATTTAAATGACATCAGATTCACAATGCACAGCAGAAAATAAAACGCCTCTAAACTTAACATTTCCTAAGAAATCACAGACACATAGAAAGATTAGAGTTTATTAATATGATCCTGGGTTTTTGTTGGGGTTTTCTTATTAATGGCAGTCTTTTTAAGAATGATGTTACATTTATATGTGCTAAAGTACACAGAGTGAATATTCCTCTATATGTTAAGGCTGTCAACTTAAACAATCAAAGTTAGGTGATTCCTGTGTAATCCTTATTTGGGCCACTTTAACTTCTACACTAAAACACAATCACTAATGATATGATCATATATTGTATTTGCCACCAGCCTTCTGCCTCTTTCAGGATGCAAGGTGGACAATGTTCACTTAACAAACCACTATTCAACATTACATTTCGTCTCTATTTGGCCTGTGACTTTTTGACATGTTTATTGCACTCCTTGCTCTGAATACCAAATTGTTAATATTCACCTGTTTTTCTTTTTTATTGTACTCCTCACTGCAATATTTGAGTGCTTCACAAATGAAAATGAATTTATCTCACAGTGTTCCTGTGAGGCAAGTTGACTTTTTTCTGTTACAAATGAGGAATAGAGCTACAGAGATATTCATTCAGGATAAAGTTTCTGATTTTAAGTGTCCAAACCGAGATCCCTATAGTCTGATTTTTCACAAAGTTTCTTATTTTATGATGCTGAACAAGTCTGCATTATTTAAGTGCGTGTATTTCCTAACAAGTTAAATTTTGAGTATTGCCAGCACTTTGTAAAATCGTTGTTAATGTATTATTTCCATTGTTTACAAGAAAAACTAATTACAATTACATTTAAGCACAAGATAAAAACTTTTTACTGTGAGTGTGGTTGAATGCTGGAACAGATTGCCCAGAGAGGTTGTGGAGTCACCATCCTTCAAATATGATATCCAAAAGCCAGCTGGGCATGGTGCTTGGTAACTTGCTTTGGCTGACCCTGCTCTGAGCAGGGGATTGGACTAGGTGATCTCCAGAGGTGCCTTCCAGCCTGATCCGTTCTGTGATTCTGTGGGATTTTAGCTATGTTAGCAGCAAACAATTATAAAAGAGAAGGAACTGAAATGTACAGATCTTTTGTTATTTGTGCTTAGTTCATATTTTTTAAACTAAAAATACTTCACTGTAGTTGTTATTTAGTTTGATGCTTCAGTTCAATCAAGATAGTATCAGCATAAATTTAAATTAATGAAAAAATGTATAGCTGTGTTTAATCAAACATGATTAATATTCCATAACTATTTCTCTTAGATTTAGTACAAAGATTGTGAAATGAAGCTAAATATTTTCATGTGTTAAAAGGTACCTTCAATCAAGGAGAGATGACTAGTTTAAGATCATGGAATTTAGCAGCTTAAAAATAAAATGATAAGCAGTTCCAGTGTAAATTAAAGAAAATTTATGGAAATAGTATTAATTGCATGATTTAATCTAGGAAGGCAGATTATTAGAATTTGGAAAATATAATTATGCTTAACTGTCTATCTATGCCCTGTGTTTCCTTGTATCAGTTTAAATTACCACTTTTTGTAATGTAACACAATAAAAAATACAAATTATTTTTTAATACAAGATAATGTACAGTAAGTGTATGTTGGAGCATAATGTACAACATCTAAAGATTCTGTTGTTCAAGGCAGACAGCTAAACAAGCAGGGATTACTGTGTGATACAAAAGGACTTGCCTACCCCTCCATTGTCCAGGCGATGAGAGAGTTCAGGTAGGACCCTCATGGGAATTGCACCACCTCTTGCCCACCAAGGGGTAGGGGAGCATCTTGCAGTGTTGGATCACAGGACAGAGAGCACGTTCCTGCTCACTGTTACCTGATGGGATCGGGGCTCTATGCGATGGGGTTGGGGCTCTACATGGTGAGACTGGGGCTCTATGCAGCAGCTTTGGGGCTCTACACGATGGGATGTGGAGCTAAAGAGTACAAGCAGGGTATTGTAATAAGGAGACAGAAATAACAGAGGAGCTGAAGCTCCCCTTACCAACTTCATCCCTCTGGCTAATGCCTAACCGAACATCCCTTACTATACAAGTGTCTTCCCATGAAATGCCTTTCTAAAAGCTTTTGGCCAGTAGCCTAGTAGCCCCGTAAGTCTTAGCTCTCGCAGTGCTGTGCATCACAGCTCTTAAGATCTTCTATGGATTCCTCCATCGATGCTCAATGGGAGCACAGTTTAGACACCAAAGTTTGAAAATGCTGTCCTGAACCCTGAATAGTGATATGATTTCCCCCCCGCCCCACAAACAGACTCCAAATGAAACCAATCTGGAGTCTGCACATGCCAGGGAAGACTGTGAAATTATCTTTGCCCACAAGAGGGTACATCCCACACTGTGCCACTTCTTATGTCAGTATAAAAGTTCAGATTAAACAGTAATGAACAGAATGAACATGGTACAAAACTGGCAACACTTTAGATGCTTTATCTCTTACACTGAACAAGATAAAGGAAAAAATTCATTGCATGGAGTTCTAGAGAGAAGCAAAAGACAAAATATGTAAAAAAATGCTGAGCTGTACAAAATCAGTCTCACATGGGCTTGAATCAAGTCAGGATGTGTTATGGGTTTGTGTGGCGTGGTTTCTTTGGTAGTGGGGGAGGGGGCTGCAGAGGTGGCTCCTGTAAGAAGCTGCTAGAAGCTTCTCCGGCTCCAAGTTGGCCCCGCCTCTGGCCCAGGCTGACCCCATCAGTGACAGTG
>VYZV01015278.1:347-26681 GCA_013401275.1 Pandion haliaetus | reverse complement strand
TTTTAAGAAGCCTCAACAAAAGCCTGGCCGCACCTGCAATGATGGCACAATTTAAAACACTGCATAAATTAAAGACAGGTAAGGCCATTGCGTTCCCTGCTGTGAATGAATTTTTACAACTCAGGAAGACTGCATGTAGGAAAAAAAGCAGCTCGAGCAAATAAACAAAATGGGATCCAGTCACTCACCTCTTAAATTAAAGAGCCTCTACTTGATCTGAGTTATTTTAAAATAAATAACCCTGCTAGACAAGCACTTTTGTTGTATTGCCTCTAGCAGAGAACTGAATGTAGAAGCAAAGTGAAGGAAAACACTTTCAGATCACATTTACGCAGACCAGCACTTTTTTTCCAAAGGATGATTATCTCTCTGAATTATCTTATATTTGCAGTTACTCGTGATTATGACTAGCTCAGTGAAAATCTGCCCGTAGAAACTTTGTAAACTGAGGGGGTTTTCACTCCTTTTTTGTTTTTTTTTTTTTTTCACTTAGTTTAACCTTCACTGAAATGGCTTGTGTAAGGAGATGCTATCCAATAGCCTACCAGCTAATAATAAGTCTGCTAAAGATTGCTTCTTCAGGCTGTTACCACTTATGGAAGCCAGACATGCATTTTAGGTTTATTTTCCTCCCCTCTCCTGTTTTGAGCTTGAAGTTCATTTTTCAGTGCATTGCAGTTCTTCAAAGAATATCCTGCCCTCAATGTCATGTATTCAAGAAAAATAAGGCCTGGGAATTCACAGAGCTTGTGCTGGCATAAATAATTTGTTTGGAAGTGTTACATCAAGACTGGTAGTATAGACGCAGTTATGCTGCCATCAAGATGTTTTATACTGGTTTAGCTTATTTGACTTGTGGGAATATTTATTCTAGACTAAATGTCTTTATGGCAATATAAGTGTTTTGGCACTGCAGGACTGTATAAATGTAAGTGTGCCAATGTATTTAAAATTATAAACCTTGAAGTCACATTTACATCACTCTCCCTCTCTGCTGACACATCTGTGACAACGTAGGATGTGAAGAGGTAAGACAGGCAGGTAGTGTCGAGAAACACCCTGCATAGCAGAGTACCAGTGATGGTTTGTCCTTTTCAGTCTGAAGTACTGCATCCCTAGCAAGTGCTAAACATGGCATATTTGTTCATATAAGCTGGTGTTTTACGCCACATAAACAACCCATTCCAGAAGAAAGCTTGAGCCACACTTAAATGTTTTAGAGGAAAAGTCCTAAAGTGAAGGTGAAGTTCCTAGAGTGAACTTTTCACTGATAGAGTACAGCATATGAAATTCTGAATTGGACGTAAACCACAATTTTTTGCTGGCACAGTATAAGGCCTTTGGACCATGTAACTATCCTGGGAAGATTTCTGCTATTGGCACATCCTTACAGGATTTCTAGGATCAGCTGATGGGAGAGGTAGGTTAACTACGCTGTTTCATGCTCCTTTTGGCTCTTGCAGTTCCTCTGGGGGCTCCACGTTGCTGCAAGGCTGCAGGGTAAGCAACAGTCTTGTGTAGGTCAATAACTGCCTGCAGAGTTATGCCTCCTGACAGTTTTCTAACATGTTTGGCCACTCACAAGTTGGATGGCAAACAGTTGCTGTAGAGCATTGTTGCGGTTTAACCCCAGTCAGCAATTAAGCACCATGCAGCTGCCCACTCACTTCCCCCCCACCCACCCAGTGGGATGGGGGAGAAAATCAGGAAAAGAAGTAAAACTCGTGGGTTGAGATAAGAACTGTTTAATAGAATAGAAAGGAAGAAACTAATAATGATAGCACTAATAAAATGACAATAGTAATAATAAAAGGTTAGAATATATAAGTGATGCACAATGCAATTGCTCACCACTTGCCAATCAATGCCCAGTTAGTCCCTGCGGCGATCTCTCCCACCCCCACTCCCCCAGTTTATATACTAGATGTGACGTCACACGGTATGGAATAAGCCTTTGGCCAGTTTGGGTCAGCTGCCCTGGCTGTGTCCCCTCCCAACTTCTTGTGCCCCTCCAGCCTTCTTGCTGGCTGGGCATGAGAAGCTGAAAAATCCTTGACTTAGTCTAAACGTGACTAAGCATCAGCTGAAAACATCAGTGTGTTATCAGCATTCGTCTCATACCTAGCACAAAAACATAGCACTATACCAGCTAGTAGGAAGACAATTAACTCTATCCCAGCTGAAACCAGACCAAGCATGCTAACACATCTCCTGCTGTGGCCACTTCACCATGGGTAGATGCCACCCAGTAGCAAAGCAGAAGGGAAGTGTCCTACCCTCCAGAGCAGGATATCGCTGCAGAGCTCGCAGTTTCCACATCGCTGTGGGAAGTGCTGCCAAAAGCCTGTAACGCAGAGGCAGGCAGCTCTCCCAGGCTCTGCCATGGCCGCCTGTCCTGTGGAGGGTCTCACGGAGAGATCGATATCTGAAAGCAAACTCAATTCCGTATTAAATTCTTTCTCTCCACCCTGCACCAGCTGTCCTAGGATGCTGACCAACAGGCGCTCCTTGTTCTAGAACAAACAGCCTCCTTCTTTGTTTGTTTGCCTGTTAATTAAAAAGCAAATTCTCATTTGGAAAAAGCTGAACATCAGGATGTGGGAAAGACTGGCTCGGAGACACAGCAATGAGTCCTGTCGGCAGTCTGCTGCTCTAGCTCCCGCAGCTGGAGTCCAAGAAATAAATGTGAGGTGTCCCAGCTGCCAAAATAGTTTCAATAAAAAAGGGGATGTGAAATGCATTAATGATCCTATATTTCAGAATATATAATGAAAAAAAAATTGAAGACTTACCCTGCTCTGCCTGTTTTGCCTTTTCTATTTTAAGATTGGAAATAAAATACACTGCTGCAGAGTGTATTTATTTTAAAGTTATTACAGGTTTATGACAGTGCTAAAATGGTGCAACAAACATGGAAATTAGTGTTACAGTCTTCTAGGATTCTTTATTGCTCTTATTTAACTAAATATATAATAGCTTTGTGGCACTTAAACGAAAGTAAGTAGGTCTGTTTTTCAAAAATTGGAATTTGTATCTGGTAACCAATCAATCAAACTTAATTTCCAAGCATTTTTTCATCTATAAATCTTAAGGGACTCTGGAGCACCAGTTTCCCAATATTCAATGGATTTGAAGCTGGACTACTAAAAACCCAACTTCCAAAAGAAGTTGGTATATGACCATATACCGCACCAGTTACAACAGGGGTCTGTGATGAATACTTTCCCAAGGTTTAATTTTTTCTGAAGAAGCTTGTAATTTTAAATCAGTGATGGTGCACTATGGCAGTCAGAGATGACATCAGATAGATTTTTAATTATTCTGGGTTTTTTTGTAATGGATTTTCAAAAAAAAATTGGTGCTTCAGTGGACAGCATCTACCCCTTCAATAGATAATTAATCAACAGTGTGGCTTCATGTTTTGCATCACTGGCCAACTGAAATAGCAATCTCTTTCACACCATAGCACTGACCATGGAAACATCCATGAATTGTTCTGTCCTAATGTTCTGTCTAAATGCTCTCTGTGACAAATATCTGCAGTGACTTTCTCTGGAATCACCCTGACTGAGTGATTTCAGCTGGATAGGTATTCTTCCTCAGTGATTTCTGTGCATGTGTAGGTGCTACTGTATTTCCGGGTAGAAATCCATTAGGAAATATGGAGAGTAAATAATTGCAATCATTATTTCTAGCAGAGAAAGGTTCATATTGCAGAGCATATAGAAGCCTCATAGCCACCTCCACACAGTTCAGCTGCACTCTCAACTACCTGTGGTTCCCAGAAAACATGACAGCTCCACAGTGCTGCTGTACCAATTTTCTCTGTAATTTTTGCACCTCATCTCAGTATGGATCCTAGCTGGACAAAGCACTTTGCTGTGCTTCTGAAGAGCTCTACTTTCAGGATGAGATATAAGTGTTTCAGCAGGTCTTTTTCATTCTAAATTCTCCATCTTTGCCACCTGATTCCCTACTGAGAACTTGGGAAATAGCTCAATGATCCAGTTTTCAGTTTCACTATTGAAGATTGAAAAGTTGTCTCCCTTATATGTTTTTCACAAATCTGGGTTTGTTCTGCTATTTAAATGAGATATGTACATGAAAACTACAATTTATATTGGTCCTATTAATTAAATTACATAATCCTTTTTTCTATAGCCAATTGAGGATGTAACCATCTTAACCCATAGTAAACAAAGCTATATTTGAAGTTAGAGAGAAAGTAAGAGAGACAAAGCTGTTACCTCTCAAATGACCAGTGCAGAACTGTCATGACTTGGCTGTTATAAGACCCTACTCCAAACTCAGACAAATGTCAGGGATGAAGGACCACAACTGGATTTGGCATGAATGGTTCCCCTCAAGCAGTCAGCTAAAACAGTAAAGACTTTAGCTTGCTAACATCAGTCTAGCCATAGTAAAAGAATTATTAGGGTTATTATTAATTAATTTTCAATACATACCTCCCATCAATTATAAACTCTATTCAGTTCCTACATCTAAAGATGACAGGTTAGCATATCTAGTGTGTCTTCTAAGTTATGATTTTGTCATCAAAATTAATATAATAATTATGTATTGCTCTAGATGTTCTACATATAGAATATTAAGCAGCACCAAAACAAGAGATTTTTCTCACCTGTACTGAATCACAGAGATTTCTTGGGTTTACAGCAATTTGAGTGTCTGTTTAATGCATTAAAGTCAAGGTGTCTCTAAGCCACAACCTTCTTCATAATTTTTCACACCACAATCACAAACTTTTTCTATAGAAAAATGGAAAAAAGTGAATAGGTTGCTCACAATTAAGGTATAATCAGTTGACCATCCTATTGCCCATCTCACACATACCCATATCTAGCACAGATAGTGCCACACTGCCACTACAAGCACAATTGCAGTTTGAATATTGTTAACTGATGCAACGCTCATTTTGTTCTCCTGCAGAGCTGGGATAAACCTATTCATGAACAGACCAGTCAATTATATTTGAAAAATTTATAAAGCCCAGATGTTTTGCACATCTCTTTACGAAAAATCATGCATCTCATCAGTTTTAAGAATGGCACAGTGTATGACAGGTACTTGCAATGCTCCAGCTTAAAGGTACCCAACATGTTGGATCCTGCAGTTCCTATTTAGTGTCATAATACTTTTCTGTTGAGCAAAGTTTTTTCAGTTGAATTCAAAGTCAGTGAACTTAATGATAATCTTCCCAGTGACTTCAAGTGCTCCAAATCTGAGTTCTAACTGAGCTTGCAGTTTTCCAGATGTTTAGACTTGCATACATATTTGGCCAATTCACAGAACTTTGCAGTCTTAATTTCTCAAAACTCTTACCTGTCCTGTATTTGTGTGCCAAATAGCTTGAGTGACTTTTTACCCCATTTGTTTCTTTCCTGTTTCACAACCCTCCTCCAAAGGGCTTTCATGTTAGGTTAGCCGTAGTGCCAACCGGCTCCTGAAATTTGTTTGTCTGCTTTCAGCAAATTTTGTCTTGTAGAGCAAGCTGCTAATTCTGGTAGTAGAGGAACATTTTCTCCGATGATTCCTAAAGGACAGAAACTGGATTTTGGAATAACCTCTACTGGCTATTTTGTGTCCTTAAGTGTGCAGCTACATCTTGTTATTTGCTCTAGCTACACTTGAGTCTTCCTGTGCTCTTGCGTGCTGTTCAATATCCCCTGGCAAAGCTGTAACAGATCATAAAAAAGGTATGTGGGAACGTCTACACTACTAACCAGTGAAGCCCATAGAAGGAAGGAGTAGGGTTTGATTTGCTGCAAGCCACTTTGAATCCAGGATCTCATGTCTGCCTCATAGTTTTACTGGCAATGAAGTTTGCTTTGGCCACTAGTCCCAGGCATGCACTGTGCATGTGTACAGTGCTAACTTGCTGGAAGACACTGGCTCTGCTTCGCAGGTGGGGTGCTTTGCATGGTGCCCATGTCTGTGACTTCAGCCTTGCTTCCACCAAGGGGAAATCATTCGGCTTGCATTAGTGATACTTTCAGGCATGTGTCACCAGACTCCTTGAGTTACGAGGCAAATCTTTACCAAAAAAATCCTGCACCAGCTCACTACATCACTAGGTAGTTGTACCCATTAGGTCCAGCAGCAAAAAGCTGGTGCCAAATTGTAGGATTTTCAATTGATGTCTCCAGGTGAAACTCGTCTTTGAAGGCAAGAGCAAAATTTCTGTTTGCTTAAATGGGAGAAGATGTCACCTGCTGTGCAAATTAGAATTATTCCTTCTCTAACAGTTGTCTGCAAAGAACTGGCTGGCCACAGAGATCTTGTTGTTCTTCCTTCCATTTGATAAGTGGCACTAAAGAGCACTACAGCCCTGACACCCATCCTAAATAAAAAAAAAAACAACCCCACCAGAACAAGTTAAATAGACTGATTAGTCTTGTCAAGGTGGTATCGGTTTCTTAACACTTTGAAGCAAATTTTGATCTTGAGTCTTTCACTGCAAATTAAGATCAACTTAGGGTATTATATGAGCCGAAATATCATTGTTTCAGCATGTCCGCAGGGAAAATATTAGATGTTTAAAAAACAGTTATATTCTTATTTTACTGTTCTGATGCAGTTTGGTTTGGCTAGCACTGATCACTTGCTGTGGTGAGCACAGTTGCAGTACTAGTAGTAAGTCTTTTTTTACTAGTTGATTTCTTTAACAAAAACAATGCTATGTTATTTACCAGTGCTGTAGGATTATATAAGTAGCCTATTACAATTAATAGGAGGTGTATTTGTCTGAAAACATGGATTTTTCTCTCCTTAGCCTATGAACACTATGGAGTATTATCACTTTCACCCCTGTAGACTGAACCCTAGCACTGTATAATGCTAGTTCAGTCCTTTTGAAATGACTGCAAATTGTCATATTTTTTTGTTAGAATAATGATCAAATATTGATGTTTCTTCAGTTCATACAAATGGATACGGCCTTTTTACATGCAACTTACTCAACATATTCTGATGTTCACATTAGGGATCTGGAAATCAATGTAGTTTTCCTGTTATTCTTTTATGATTAAATCAATTGGAGTTATTTACTCATAGCAGAAAATATGGGTGATTGCCAACCCTATGGCTTGGTGAATTGCTTTCTCACTACTGCTGCCCTGTAATGAGAAGGTACAGGTTCTCTTCAGGGGTTGACTAAACTTGCTCATGTATAGCAGCAATTTGAGGTGCAGAAATTGTTTATTATTAAGGGCTAGCAATGTTTCTTGCCAAAGGGCATCTTCATCATTTGCCATTATATTAACATTGACAAAGCATAGTAATACTAAAGCCCAGCAGTGCTGATCATATGGAGGAAAATAGCAGATACTTGGCAATTCAGCTTAAACCAGCATACTTCATACTCCTGGGGTAGAGAGACCAGTTAAAAGACAATGGAATAATCAAATAGATGCATAACAGGGCTTTTGGAAATACTGTTCCTGAGATTCAGATCTATTAAAAGATAGAAGACTGTGCATTAAACAGATTTATATTAAAACCTCACATAAAAGCTGAAAGGCATAATCTGATATTCTAGACCTGGCAAACAGATTTTGTTTATCTTTCAGATGTAAGAATAAATATTTGTTTGCACAGTAGCTTTAAGTAAAGCTACAGTTAATGCATTGGAATACAAACCATACATTGCTGGAGTCTAAGTTTCCATATTAATTTTATTTCTCTGTGCATCATCCATACTTTTCTTTTGGAAGGGTGTGTATATGTATGTTTATGTACATAATTGGCAGTTCCCTTGGTGCATTTAGAGAACAGCACCTCTCATTCATTAAAATTATGTGAGTTCCAGCCTTTTTGATTAACCTAAAACACAATTAAGCATGAAATCCCACTATTCTTATTTTGTGCAGCTCATTCCAGAACCTTAAACTTGGAAGCACTGTGATCTAACACCAACTGTTAAGGAAAAAAAAAAAAAATCACCTAGAAATACTTCTTTTTTCTATGGTGCCCTCTGCTTGAAATTAAGGCAAAGAAAATGACACAATGATTGAGCTGGTGAGCTTCCCAAGCCTTAAGCAAACCACCTTTTTAAAAATCATCATGATGTGCACTCCTGTATTGCAGGTACCATTACTTTTACACATGTGATTGTATAAAAGCGTTGCATATCATTGAGGAAATCAGTTTAGTTCTTGTTCAAAAATATCTCATAAACATATACGTGCCTGCTATGTATACATTTCCATCTCACCAATTTCAGCAGTATTTAAGAATATGCTTAACTTGCTTTAAACTAGGGATACTCCCATACTGCTAACACCATGGAGATAGGTATTGGCCTTGCATTCATTTGCTCACTTCTCCTCCTCACCAGACATGTACAGTGCTATGCGTGTACAGCTGTGGCTTTGCTCTGTACATCTTTGCACTGACTGTAAAAGCCCTACTATCCTAAAGAAAACAAAATGTTTCAGCATTTTTTTGGCTGGGCAGAGCTGGTGATAATAGTAACCTAAGAAGTTTAACTTTTTATGGGGGAGAGAATAGCAAGTCTTATATGTAATAGAAAAACAGGTTTTTCAGCATTTAAACCACAGAATATATAAACATTCATAGACAGTTTATGAGAATTTAAGAGCCCAAAGCTTCCAAATCAGATTCTCTCCTGACACAAAATACTTTCTGTCATTGAAAAACAGAGGAACACAAGCAGGTGTGTCATAGCGCCCTGATTCACTAAACCTTTCCTAAGTTTGAGCAGCACACGTCTTCTCCAGGCTTCACAAGATGGAGGTGGTCCCTGTCTAGTTTTGTATGCACTCGGGTGGCTTTTATTGGATGTGGAATATATTTCAAAAAGCAAAATTTGGATTTTGGGGAACAAAGGAACCCATAAAGATTTTAACGCTAAAGCACAGTCTTGTTTTGGGTAAAGGCACGAAGGTAGGCAATTTCTGCTGTCCTCCCTGATGACTGTTTAATAAGCATATAGCTCTGTTGTTTAACAATCATTATTATGAATGCTCACAAAATCTTCTGGATAGCTATCATTTTGAGAAAGCCAAGTGAAGAGGTAGAGAGAAGAAAATCCTTCAAAAAAGTAAGCTCTTAAAAGTGAAATCCTGGAAAAAGATTGTGTCTGCCAAGCCTTAATCAAAAGTGATTTTTATGGCTCAGTTTTAAACTTCTTAAATCTGAGTCTGTAATGAAAGCACTTACAGACCCTTAATTATATCAATAAGACTGAGTGCCCCTACAGTAAAGTGAGGTGCCAACTCATATTGCTACATCTGAAACTTAACACACAGTCAAACGTGAGCATGAACAATGGCAAACTTGATAACGCAGCAGTGTATCTAGATCTCACGTAAAAATCAGAGGAGGTAGTATCTCTTCCTTGGCAGCAGTGATCCCATAAATTGAGCTCACTGATGAACGTTTTAAAACATTTCTTCTCTTTCTTCCCTTCTTTTGACCCAAACAGGCAAAGATTGATATCTCCCACGCGTTCAGCTACTGAAGCCAAGCCTTCCCAAAGCACCACTAGAAAGCTTTCGTTTCAATGGAAACTGGCCATCCAAGTCCCTTAGGCAGTTTTTTTAACTTAACAATTTTTTAGGTATGAATGAAAGGCTCTTTGAAAAGAGTTAGGAAAGTTAGTGTTCTGTGACTGCAAGCTTGATTAGCTAACTCAGTCAAGACCCAAGAAAGTGGAGACCAAGAGGGACAATGAAAGTGTGTGGATTTTCATGCTGTTTATAGCTCTGGATTTAACAGCACTTTAAAGATAAGAGCCAGATCTCAAAATCAATACCAACATGAACTTAGGCATTGAAGGAATGACTTAAAAATGTGAGTGTTATAGCCAAAATATTTGAAACGGACAGCAATGAGTGACTGGCAGCACATAGCGAAGTCTGCTCACAGGGGCTGCCAGGGCCCTGATTAGCAGGAATGGCCGTAATTCAGACTGGAGGTAATGCAGGTATATACAGATGTCAAAATATCTGAATACTTAAGGAACGCTGCAGCTATTTTTTAGCAATGGTAGAAATGTGACTGTGTAATATACTAAGCTGATTCCTACCTCGACTTGTACAACTGCAAATCTAGTGTAATTCCCCTGATTTCACCATTGTACCAGAAAAGCAGAACGTGTCTCTGGATCCTTAAAAACGTGATGTCAAAATTAACCACACTTCTGAAACAGACCACTGCAAAATTCATATATTTAATAAAATGACTTTTCACTCATGCAGGTGACTCCTTAATTTCCTTCTCTCCCTCCGCTCTGTGAAATGACCTTGCATACCCTTACATCTTGCCAGACAGTGAAGGGAGGCTTCCCTCACGGCTTGTGGCAGTGTATGTTCAGAGTCCCATGTTAGTGGCATGCTGGAAAAGGACTGCTTCCCTCCTTCCCCAGTACTGTCAGCACCTCATCAGCATCCTCCTTCTTCTCCAGCCTGAACCTGGCCAAGCATTCCAAGATCATTTCCAAACCTGGCTGTCCTTCAAGCCATCATCTTGGTACAGGTTGCCAATAAAGTGCCTGTGGCCAGCTCTCTCTGGGTAAGCAATCTTCCTAATGAAAATAGGTCTGAAGTCATTATCAAAAATAGTGTTTTGCATATAAGCAACATAGTTAAATACCTTGGTGGAACCTAGTAAATTTTAAGTGCAATTTTTTAAGGTATGAGTGACAGGCTCTTTGAAAAGAGTTAGGAAATGTTAGTGTTCTGCGACTGCAAGCTTGATTTGCTAATAAAGACAATACCTTACCCCAAAGGTTTTTTCCAGCTGCAGCCCCTGAAGCACAAACGTTGAGCATGTATCACACAGAACTGTCAGTTACTACTGGAGCCAGAAAATTGTTTCAAATGTTACAGTACAGGAAAATCGCCTCTCTGCACTTGCTGCCAAAAAAATGACAGCTTAATTTATGCCATGCTGAAGCTACATTACAGAGCCATTCAGCCTGGCAGTTAAGTACACTCCATGCTCACATCTTCCCCCTGTGCAAGTGCACTGGGGAGAAATACAGAGGGACTGTAATAAGGACAATTGGCTGCAGTGTTTTCCATGTCACTGGAACTAAATACAGGTGAAACAGTATCAGCAATAAAATACATCACCTGAACCTCATATGCAAAACACAATTCAGTGTGTGGATTCACAAATAATCAGGAAGGATGTGTGACAGAATTGTTATGCATGAAGTGGATTATAGAGAGGTTTGCTTCTGTCAAACCTCTGGGTTTTATGTTGAAGGGAGGTGCTGAGGTATTACCCATGCCTTTGAAAATTATGTCAGTATCCTTGGTTCAGACCTTCAAAACTTGGCAATGTTTATACTTTCTGAAATTAAAAATCTGACAGTATTAAAGCACAGACTAGTGTCGATATTTGTCATGAAGGTTTTCAGAAGATATTAAAGATGCACATGACATTATTTAAAAATGAAACATCAGCCAAACAAACACCATAAAATTATCATCCTAAATGCATCCTAAGATTGCTATGTAGTTTTTTAAGGCCAAAGCTTAATTTTGTTTGACATTGAAACAATGATCATCCATGTAATAGAATGAAAGGAAATTATCATGTCTGTACTTCTGCTTAGTTTATTCATATTAATCACATGGTAATTATGTCCAGAAAGATTGATCTTAAATAATCTTGCAAATGAAGAATTGTAATTAATTTCATAAACTCATCAAGATCAAAACTAGTTGATCTGGATGTCAGTTAATTTATCTCCCTTCTCCTTCCTTTTCTACTCAATGTTTGTAGGAATATTAATGTGTGCAATATTAATGCTTACCACTTACCTTTAGAATGCTTTTGCTAACAACTAACTCATTCACAGCAGACCGGTTTCACAGCCGTCTTGTGAGGTGGACGGCAGTAAAACAAAAGGCTTCATGAACTAAATCAAATGCACTGACTGAGATTTTTAAAGGCAAGAAGTCTTCTAATCTACCAATTCTAGTTTTGCTATGAAAGCTACCCACAGTGAGTAGGTCTGTGTATAAAACCACTGTGGGTGGTTTGAAGAAAATATTTCTTACTAAATAGTAAGGACATACTTGGAAATTCTGGGTGTGACTAAATAACATCAGAATTCATCATAATGTCAGAACAACGTCAGGCTTAGAACTGGCATGGTTTCTCCCAGAGCACTTGTGTCTTGTGTGGGCTTGTGTCCATATTTATTTTGGCCTGAATGAAACATTTCCCATTCCTGTTTTCACAGAGTTGAAATTTTGAGTGAACCCCAAATCAGGAAAAAACTTCAGTTAAAATGAGTGAAATGCATCTGTTAAACTAGAAATAGCCAGCAATTTTCATGGTCTTTATGCTGAATTGTAAATCTTGTTCTGGTTCACCCAAAAGAATCAAATGCTGGGAAGTCTTTCAGCAAGCTAAGATGAAGTCTGTCATTTAGTAAGGGAAACCAAATGAAAAGAACATAATTCCATAATTTCACTTAAATTTGAACTGCAATTTAGTATATTAATACTAAAATACATTTTAGTCTTTACATGAAACCTCTCATGAATTTCTAAATGCAAGGCTTTTCAAGCTTCTGCCATGTAAAACTCTATTCACTCCAAATTGGGCATATAGCAAGGTTTTATCTTACAGTGCTTGGGTTTTTTCTCTCTCTCTGTGTAAAGTCCTTGAATCGAGTCACTATATTTTTTGTGCTTGTTCATAGATTGACACTATCAAATCCATAATCTCTTAACACATACGGGACGTTTCACACAAGGCATTTTCTGTGTTATTAGGAATGCTGTAAATTATCCATTTTCATTTCATGAGAAATAGGTTCCTGTATTACAAAGGTCTGTGCCAAACCTATTCTTTGGAGACAGAAACATGACGTTCTGTTTCTTAGGAGCCATAACTCATCGCTAGTTCTACTACATAAACAACATGCTCGTTTTTAGCATGTGTATTTCTACTTATGTGGACATGTACAAATTGTCTATACTTCAACTGTGTCAGGATTTAGAATATTATTACCACATATGAAATAGGGGATGCAATGCACTACTGGAAGAATGAGTTTCACACTCATCAGTGATTAATGACCAGTTAATCAGACACTGAATCTGTTTCCTCATAAAATTAACCAACAAAGACATAGGAAGGTGCAGAGATGTCCCAGGTTTCAACTATGTAGCCCTAGTAATTAGTATATTAACAAGAAGAAAGGAGATTTACAAATATGACAGTCATATTTTACATTTTGTCTCCTGAGAAGACAGAAGCACGCTGATGCTGGAACCAAAGTCCATCTGCAGCTCCTACTTTTATAGTATTAGCTAAACATTCATGGTTTATGCAAAGGATTAGAACTCTGAGAATCTACTTTGTCCTAGGAACTCCCCAAAATCAATGTATGGCTGGTCATCAGGAAGAGTCAATAGATGAAATTTAGCATTGTAAGAGTGCTTTGGGCTTTCGACTTTCTAATTAGTGAATTCCAAGTGTACCCAGCCCAGTACTGATTGGAGTGAGGTTTCCCAAACTGGGAGAGACTCTTACTCTGTACACTAAGATGCTTCAAATCATGAAGTTGTAGATAATGCAGCTACAGGGATTTTCTGTGTCTGCCTTATGCTCTGAGGGTATTTTGAAGCATAACAATGAGGATTCATATGAAATACAGAAATTTGTGTGTATAACATCACGTCCTTTCTTAGATTTTATGAACTTTTAAAAAATTACACCTGCAGCAAGCGTGCAATTTTGCTTGTGTGGAATATGTGTCAGTATGGAACAAAACTGCTTTCTTTGTGTTTTTCTGTAGGAATGAGAACTGGTGTTATTGTGGATGAGGCTGAGCCATTGCGCTGGTTTTGGCTTGGGTAGAGTTAATTTTCTTCACAGTAGCTGGTATGTGGTTATGCTCTGGATTTGTGCTGGAAACACTGTTGATAATACAGGGATGTTTTCCTTATTGCTGAGCAGTGCTTACACGGAGTCAAGTCCCTTTCTGCTTCTCACCCCACCCCACCAGCGAGGAGGCTGGGGGTGCACAAGAAGTTGGGAGGGGACAAGAAGCTGGGGAAGAAGGAGGAAGGGGGGGACGTTTGGAGTGATGGCGTTTGTCTTCCAAAGGAACTGTTTCACATGATGGAGCCCTGCTTTCCTGGAGATGGCTGAACACCTGCCTGCCGATGGGAAGTGGTGAATGAATTCCTTGTTTTGCTTTGCTTGTGTGCGCAGTGTTTGCTTTACCTATTAAACTCTCTTTATCGCAACCCACAAGTTTTCTCACTTTTACTCTTCTCATTCTCTCCCCCATCCCACTGTGGGGGGGAAGTGAGTGAGCATCTGTGTGGGGCTTAGTTCCTGGCTGGGCTTAAACCATGACAGCCATTATTTAATTCCTCTGTGCCTTAGTTTACCCATTTGTAAAGGAAGACAATTGCTTATCTCACAGCTTGGTTTAAAAAGTGATTGTCATTTCAAAAGCATTTCAGACTTATTACAATTATATTGTGTCAGAGATATTCCTCGTTCCTCATGGAGGAATAATAAAATACAGATACTTCTGAGCCCACAGAACTTTAGTTCATATATAAAAGAATAAAACTGTTCTGTTTTTTTTTTCTCTTTCATTTATTTGTATTTTTTGTCACTATTTGCCAGAGAGTTTATGATAATACACTTCAGTTCATTGGGTGAATTATTCACTAGTCTTGTCTATTACCCTAATGGACATGTGTGATTCATTGGCCACATATCATATTTTTTTTTCTAAAACTCTTTAGAACACATAGGGACTAACAAAGAGTGAATGATAAGAGAATTTCAGGAGAATGGCTGTTTGCACTGAAGTGACACGGCTGTGAGTTCAACAATTTAATTGAGTAAATAATGCTGAACAATGGCTGGCTACCCTATGTGATTCACTGTGTTTTAAGGGCTGCCTTTGATTCACTTAGCATTAGTCTGAAAAGTGTAAGAGAATCAACTTCATCAAGTTAGAAGACAGTCACGAATCACCAAAAATGTTGGCAACATGAGTGCTAAGCTCAGAGCTTTTGGACCACTTCAGTCATTTGTACTACACAGACCATACGTGTTCCTGAAAAGATAAGCACTTTAGGTGTGAATTCTGCATAATCATTATGGGTGAAATCTTGGCCTATTTACATCAGAAGGATTGCAAGGGCCATGATTTCTTCCATTGATCTGGCATTTTTTTATTTGGATGAGAGCACAGCTTGTATCATCTATGACCTAAGGTAAAAGGGGACCAGTTAATCTGTAATGGTTCAGATGAGCGTGTAGTGCAGATGAAATACAGTATGCACAGAAGAAACATACGTGTTGTTCCTTTAAAAAGTATTTTATCATATTAATTCATTAATTCCAT
The DNA here is from genome assembly GCA_013401275.1 of Pandion haliaetus. Lineage (NCBI taxonomy): Eukaryota > Metazoa > Chordata > Aves > Accipitriformes > Pandionidae > Pandion > Pandion haliaetus. The sequence goes on along the minus strand of VYZV01015278.1, from coordinate 11,302 downwards.
TGCTCACTGGGAGACTGACAACTAACTTCAAGCAAGTATAAGTGTCCAACAGATCAGAAAGCTAGTAATAGCATTTGCACAAAGAAATTATATGGTAAAAAGTGATAGGATGAAGCTTAATTGTAAATATAACTTATTTAAAATGGGAAATGCAAAGCCTGAAGACTGCAGTTAAGTACTTAAAATAACATGCTCAATTTACTTTTTAACTGGATTTCAGCCATTTCCACCAACCAAAGCTGATAAAGCTAAAGAAGGTACCTAGTAACTTCAATGTGGCAGACATTCAGTTTTACAAGAAGTAGCAGAAAACCAACTTCCAGAGCAGAATCAAATCCCACATTGTTCAACAGATGACAGGACATTAGAACTGGATTTGGTTTAATCATGTATAGAGCATACCCTGCCTTTCTAAATGAGCGCTGCCTACAAAATCTGCATGCTTGCATCCCTATCAGTCATTGTCATGCAGACTTTAGTAAGCATCACAGTTTTCATTTTGCTCATGTTTCAGTAACAGAAACCTAGATCTAGCTCTCCTAGAGGTTATTGATGAGGAGTCTGAGAATTGCATATACAAATTAATTAATTGCACGGATATATGAATGAGTTAATTGCATATTAGATTAAACTGATGTGGACATATTTGATGATAAAATTATTGAAAAGATAAAATTCTTTGCTTTCATTTGTCAGAGTCATTATTACATGTTTAATTTACATTTTGTAAGAATATAATTAACCAAGATCTTTTAGCAACTGGAAACAGATTACACTTTTTTTTTTTTTTCCTTTTACCGAATGAGAAATATAGGTGGAGTAGGTTTTGTTTAATGTCAACATTAAAACAACAGATAAGGTCAGCTACTGTGATGTTAATGCTAAGATGCGATTTTTGGGAGCCTGTTCAGGACTTAAAGCTGGAATGCTCTTGCCCATGGTGCAGGACAGACCCACGCTGCCTCGGCTGGCCTGTGGCATGCTCCAGTCCCACTGAGGCAACTTGCCATTGGCTGGAAATACCCTGGCCAGCAGGTTAACTGGCTGTATTGTCGGCCAAAACAGCTTTAAATCTGGTCACGGGGAGCAGATGGCTAGAGGCATTCATCACTTGCCTCTGACATTTTTGTTGCAGTGGAGTTCGCTCTTTGCTGTATCTATGTTCACTGGTTAATTTTTAATTCCTTTTCTATGACAAGGTCTCTCAAACTAATAGCATTTTCCTCTTCTAGAACACCTACTCTTGCCAGGTAGGGAATATGACAAACAAACTTCCTGATTGGGTTAATTATTTAAGAACAGGGAGTGTAACACCTAATCAGGCATTCATTGGAAAGCCAGATTTTGCTTTTTTCCCCTGGGGTAGTCTAGTCCTTAGAACATAAGAAGTGTTAGGATTCAGTTGCAAAGGACATCAATGGCTGTACACACAACTAGATTTGCGTGTTGACAACCTCAAGCTGACTTGTCAAAACTGGAGACATCACCCAAGTATTGCAGTATCCCACAAGCAATCTTTCAATTGGAGCAGAAGATAGTGGGACACAAGAGAAATCCTGTTGCTGTTTTCCCTTTTTATTAGGAATTTCAGCCTTTCCTGCACCTTTCAAACCCAGCCCACATACCCCTGATCTCATTCAGGCATATCATTACAAAAATAAGGTACCAGCAGATGTTTCTTCTTTCAGGAACATGACACATAGCCAATATCTCTGAACTAAAAAAAAAAAAAAAGCTTTGTAAGGAAGATGGAAACTCTGGAAGGTCTTGATTAGTCATGCAAATAAGTAAATGAATGGCAGAATAGAAAAAAATGCATCTCCACAAGCTACCTCTGAAATTGTGTATTGAGAGAAATACAGTCTACAACTGTCATTATGGCATCTATTGATTTCTGTAACACCATATAGTCTATTCAAATACTTTAACCTATTTGAATTTTACTTTAGTTTTAGGAAAGATAAATTTTCTAGAAAGGCTATATGAAAGTTTCAGAACTGTTATTATCACTGAATATTCCTTTTCTGATCCAAAAAAAAATCATAAAAAAATGTTCATTAACAGACAAATGATCTTGTTTTAATAATATGGTCATAATATCCTCTAATTAGAAAAAGCAAATAATGACGTAATAAAAACTCTAATAATATGTCCACATATTATTCTTCTTGATGGCTTATGTCTGTGAACAGCAGATCAGTATGAACACCAACAGTAGTCCCAGTCCCCAAAATTCTACTTGTGTCAATTTTCCATCTCCAAGGGTGTGAAATTAATGGACTAATGGGACTAATTATGGTTACTCAGGTGACTGCTTGATCAGGCACACACACACCATAATTTTGCAGTAGATGATCAATGGCAACTACATATTGCTTACAATTCCTATCACAAGTTTATTAAGCCTTAGAATGTAATATTTTCAGTATTACAATACAAACCCCCAGGTTTTATTGTATGTAAATGTGTGACTTGTCTAATTAAAAAAAATGTCACATAGTGAGCTGGAATCTTCCTTCAATATCATCAGCTTAGGAAAAGAAAAGATATAAAATCAAGTCTTGGACATCGCCACCTGTACTTCTGACTGAACGATCCTCCTTCTGGCTAGGCTGCAGCACTGCCACTTTCCATTGGCCGCAGGCACAAACTGGATAGATCTAACTCCTTTACTAAAATATGGACTCAGTCTAGTCACTTAAAGCCCAAGAAGCAGGTACCCAGGCACCCTTCTCTGTACAATCGATAACTGTATCACAAGCAGAATAATGAACACTTACACATGCTCTTCCTTTCCTCAGTTTTCCCACCATTGAGTATACTTGGGACAGTTTTTCCCCAGAGCACAGCATTCCCCTTCTCCCCATCTTAAGACCCCCTGGTCTCATCTGGGTCCTCAGAGAAGCACTGATGATGACTGTGTAATTTTGACCTCTTATATTTTGTGCTTTTTTTTTCATGTCACCCTGTCTCACATGAAATTATTCTTCGCTTCCTTCAGCTGAAACAATGATTAGGCCATCTCATCTCAATGGAAGGAAGTATAAGTTACATTCTTGGTTTTATTGGTCAATAGATAGAAATGGTTTTTTCTGCAAAACAAAATAGTAATTTTCTATCAAAATGCTAGTTTCAAACACAAAGGCAGTCTTTACTGCATCAGGAAGATACATTAGCTCATATACAGGGTTCAATTCAGGACTGAAGTAGTAGCTTATATAAGTAGTAGCTTATACTAAATCTAAATCACTACAAAACATAAATCGTAAAATTTATTTAGCAACAAAAATTATGCTTGTCTTTTTTGAAAGTGCTAGACATTGAAGGCACTGATCTTTTAAACTACCATTAAAAAAATGTCTCTTAATAGTAAGTATTAAGATTTTCTTGTCACTCAAAAATATTGTAACTCATATTTGGAAACAACTTTTTTTTTATTTTGTTTTAGGCTCCATCAAGGCAGATGGGGAGGAAGACAAGGAGAGCAACTAAAATGAGAAATGTAAATTCTTTCCTTCAAAATTGAAGTGTTTTATAATAAACAAAGAGCTAAATTTCTAGTTGCTAAGAGACCTACGTCAAAACAACTACCTTTTCCTTCTAAATAAGGACTCAGCATAGGCTACTATTTAACTCTTTGTGGTCTCCAGCTTTCTACATCATAATGTTGAGAATGAGCAAGGGAAAAAAAAACCAGATTCATGTAACTATAACAAAGACAGTTAATAAAACATAATGTACTTAACTATTTCATTCACTCGTACTTAGGATGCTATCAAAGCTTCCTTTTTATCCTCAGGAAAAAAATGCAAGGAGATGTATGTCAGAGTACATAAAATTACTGTGTTTTGTTTAATTAATAACATGAACTGTATACAGAATGTGACCCTTTAAAGAAACAAAAATGAATGTTTTGAGTGATATGTTTAAGTAGTGCCTGTATTGTACTGAGTAACTCTCACAACGTTGGTGTCTTTGATCCACCATGTAAGAGAATGTGTGGCTGCAGGCCAGCATAACAACCACAGAAATCTTTAGAGTCAGGAGCTTTTCCTGTTTTTCCCTCCCCCCCCTTTTTATGTCAAGGAAATAAAACACACAGCTAAAGGGCATCATAAATATATCTGATCACTGTTCAGGGGGTTTCCAAAATGAGCCACTGGAGAGACTATCTTTATTGCAAGGCCAATCCTAGTTTTAATCAAAGCAAATGTGCTTTAGAACCTAGTTGATTAAACCAGAGTAAATGTCAAAACAAAAACCAGAGAACAGTATTTACACAGAAGGCATGTCCCTCTTATTTGTGCAATGCCAAGGACAAGTTTCTGCACTGTTCTGAAAGCTGTCCTATTCATCAGGAAATTTGTCCAAAGTACCCTCTTCTCGGCTTTGGGAATGGATGAAGAGGAGGCACCGTACCCTCAGTTAGCTTTTTAGCTGCATCAGTGTCTCTGTAGATACTTCTCATATCTTTCTAATTCAGCTTTCAGTGAGCCTCCCTCCCTTCCTTAACCACAGGGCTATGAACTATAGTTATTTATAACTTTTGGGGTCCAGCTCTTTAAAGAGTCCTGCCTGTGAAGCCAAGCTTCCTCACCTAGGATCAGCACATGTGGTATATGTACGTATTCCTCCAACTGACCTTGTCTCACTGCAGGTCTAGCGGAAGAGAAAAATGCAAACTCTCAGTTTGATTTAACTTCAGCTCTATAGACAACATGCCATCTAGATGACAATTTCTGACACTGGAAGAGGTGGAAATCGACACCTGCTTCCAGATTCTTGCTGACAGCTGAGATGCTTGAGACTTTTTTTTTCCAACAGAGAAAAGAATACCAAAAGACAGGAGATCAAGATTAGCAGCCTGTGGGAAATTTGATTGTTGCCAGCCTGAACCACATTAGGATGTGTGCTACTTTACCCATAACGAACAAACGAGGTATTAAAAATGTATGCAAAAGAAACTTAACTGGTAGGAAAGGACAAAATATTCTGAATAATTGGGTAGTAGATGGCAAAAAGCTGAAAAGCAGCAGGGGAGTCATGTATGTAGCAGTCCTCCCTCCAAAAGTTGCCTCTGTTTCTTCCAGCTTCCTAATGAACCTGCAACCTTTTAGGAACAATGTGGTTTTCCAGTTCCTCCTCCTGAGTACTTCAAGTACTTTGACTCTCTTAGAGAAATGATCTGTCCATCACTCCACACTGTCTGGTGAACCTTCTTTGGCAAATACGTGACATTTCTGTTCCTCAGCCCTGTCTGCAGCTCCAGTTCTTTGAGAAATATAAAGTACCTCTAAATTCCGTCCAGCCTTAGGACCATTTCAGTCATAATCATCATAACACTAATGAGCTGTACCTCAGCGTACACAAGTGTCCAGTGTCAGTGAAATGGATTCCACAGGCCCTTTGTTTCCCATCTTTGCCTCTATTATTCATCTAAGTCCACCTTTCATTCCTGCTTTGTGATTTGTTAGGAGATTGTGTGCAAAAATTTAATCGAGCATGGTGTCATCGTATTTCTAATGCAGAGTCAGCTGCAGCAGGGCTGAGTCATCTTTCCCTCCAAACACTGTTGCTATATCCGTGTTTGATAGTTTCAGTGATTTAAAGGTCACCAGAGTGGTGCAATGCATTTAGCAAAGTTAGTTCAGATGTATACTACAATAAATGAAAGTAAACATAGCTCAGTAATTTAAAAAATACTTGTTAAGAGAAGGAAGAAGCTGGCAGAGAGAGCTCTGAAAGGCCAGATACTGAGTCAGGTGCGTGACATACCTCCTACACACCCTAAATACTTTGATGGGGAAGTTTTAAGGGAAGAAAGGAAGACGGGGAAATATTTGCTTTTGGTTGTTGCCAGCTCTCTTTCAAAAGTATTGTGAGAAAAATTGAGTGTGGCTGACCTGGTGCAGAACACAGAACTGCAAACATGAGTTAGCAGAGTCAGAGACACACAAGGTGTACATTTTTTCCTCAACAGCCAGCATGAGACAGCTTACTCTTTCGTTTGGATGTTATCACCATAGGGACTACCTTACAGGTACATGTGGAGGTATTCTTATTCTTGGAATCAGCTCTCCCACAAGATGAATTCCTGAATTAAACTATTAGTTAATGAACTGTGAGCTATATAGTATTAAACTTGGCCTCTAGAGGACAGCACTGTGTATTTGGGAACAATGTTAATAACATAGTGATAATCAGTCACCATTTTCAGCTGTAATACTTTAGTCTTCATTTTCTTAGGTAATAAATCCGTGATCCCTGTAAAATATACTTATGTTATTTGTTACTCTAAAAAGACAGATAAAACAAATTGCTTATTTAATTCTCAGTTTACATGCACTTTCATGATGGTAATATGCATCTTCTACCAAAATCACCACCTCCATGCCATCTAAATGCAATTTTTTTTGATCCAGAATTACAACGGGAACAGGGCCAAATCAAGTCATCAAATCACAAAGGGTGTCCTTATTGATTATTTAGGCCTTATTTTTTTTGTAAAGCATCCACACATGTTCAGGTCAGCATTTTTTTTTAAGCTGGAGGAGAAAGCTTGCTCCCAACACTGAATGCTATATCAAAGGAAAAAGATTAGATGTTTTCCACTTCCTATGGTGGCTGACTGTCGCTTGTGTCTGTCACATAACCATTTTGTGCCTGCCATTGAATAAAGTGACACTTCTGAGAGTCAGTGTTGACATTTTCAAATCTAACACTGCTGGCCAGTGTCCACAATCTGTTAAACCAGTAGAGGCTGAGCTGCTTCAACGAAATTGCACCAGAAATTCACAATACAATGAATGAGATCAGAACCTGACCCTCCTCATGGCAGGTGATGGAAGGATAAGATAACAGAGGAGCCTTGAATCTTCAGCCTCCTTTCCTTCTCCCTCAAACCAGACAGATAACTATGGGAAATATTTATTGTAAGAAAATGCCTTCTAGAAAAATAGCAGATGCTTAATATTTTTTCTTCCCTGTGACAGTCTGGAAATTTATGCATAACTTACAAATTCTGACTTTACGAACCCTTCATGTAACTATAACCATCAATGTCAAGAGTTTCTGGCAGGGTCTGTGTCATGTATCACATACTTTATCCAGAGGCAGCTAGAGGACAACTGAAAAAGTTGCTAGCATGGGATAAGTGCCTTGGAAAACAAAGAGTATGACAAAAGACTGAGCAAGTCATGGAGCCTACAGACATAGCTGTGGATATTAACTGGCATGGGAGTTAACATGTCATGCCTGCCCTTGGGTTTGAGAGCATAGCTGGTTTGTCAGCTGGATGCAACCAACAATGCAGAGCAGGAAAGGAGAAGAAAAATTTGTTTTAAACAGAGCTGTTTAAAATGAGAGTGGTCTCTTGCCTCTCTAGGCTAGGAGATCTAAACTAAAGAAGGAGGGCTCTGGGCAAGGAGAGAGAACCTGAAGTTGAGAAGATGAGACCGTGGGGATCAAAAGAATGTGGGGATTAAAAAAGGGTGGGGAAGTCAGAGGACTTCCATAGTGGAGAGGAAATTAAACCAAATGTTTTTATGTGCAGATTTTGCTACTTTGCATGGACCTGTAATTAGCTCTTTTTGCATATGAACAGTGGGAATGTGTTTAAAAAGCTAGTTTAGAAAGCTTGCCTTCTTTGTTGTGAATGAACTGAAAGACACAGAAAAAAAACAATCCTAGTGAGAAGGTGGCAAACTACATGGCAGACTGGGGGAAAGGTACGGTGCCAACACTTGTTTGGGGAACAAAGGGGACTGGAGCACCTCCTACCCCTTCTGGGCAGGAAGGCTGAAGCGGAGTGACTGCCCCTACAATGAGCCAGAGGCGCGCAGTCAGGCTCAATAAACCCAGAAGCATGAGTCCTAACATCATTTTCTAAAACAAGAAGGTGTTCTGAAGCCCACCCTGGTCCACCTAAGAGGTCCTTTTCTTGGAAGTAGAACCTCTTGCTTTTCACTGAATTTTGAGGAACGGTTGGCTGAAGCCAATTCCCTTCTGGGAATGCTGGGTTGAAATCCTGCCCAGCTATGGGTTGAGAAGAAAGGGCAGGATGGACCCTACTTCTAAATAAGCACATTCATGCAGACTGTGTAGGAGTCTGTTCATACAGAGCAAAGTCAATATTGTTTATAATTAAGATAATGATATATTAACTTTCTATTATTATAGTGAGAAGCCTAATTGCTTGCTATAAGATATGAGTTTCAGTACTCCGTATGTTAAGTATGTCAAATATTCAGAGGAGGGGCACATAGAAAGCTTTACATGATTAGGTTAGGTGTTTGGCTTTATTTTGTTTTCCAGTTTTTATTCCTTGTTTTCAAACGCATGCTTTGACTTTAGCATGTCACAGTGCTTCAGACACATGACCCATTCAACGGTGCGGTTCAGTGTTAGTCTAATCAAAACATGTTAGTCACATGAATATTTGTGAAATGCACAGATGACAGCTTCACTATATGCATCCAGGATGAACTATCTCCTCAAATGAATGACATCAATGTAATCTCTCTGAATTCAGCAAACTATAAGTCATGTCAGCTATGTTCTACCAACTTTACAAGACTGTAGGACCCTAATCAATCTCACAGTCATGTTTTTAATCCAAAATGTTTAACCTTGCCCATTTACAATGTCATGCCTTGAAACTCGCATAGCAAACCAGACTCATTTCCTTTCTTAGAAATTGTCTTTAATAATTTCTGTACTTGCTGACTCATAAACAATGTGATTGTCACGGAAGTGTAACTACTTCCTGAAAATTACTTTCTTATATGGAATATTATTTGGAGTGTTATTTTAAACTGCATGAAAACAAATATGAAATGAAACATTAAATATTAGAAAGACACATTATTCTATAGAGGATAAAAATATTTTTCCTATACATTCACAATTTAGGAGGACAATTTAATCTTCTAGCCACAATAATTATATACCTCATAATCCTTATATGTTAAAGCCGCCTTGTGTGATGGAAGCATAATCCTGTCAAAAGAATTTGCATATGGCATGCTGGCTTATTACGTCCTCCATCATAATTAACTGATTAATTTTAAATTGTGCAATTTTAAAAGAAGCTAGAAAAAGACCAAATAAAATACTCAAAATGCAAAATACCAAATTTTACAGTATGAGACATGATCAAACAGAGAATCACACAAATATATCACATTAATGAAGCTGTTAAGCATATTTTTGCATTAATTTCAGGAGCTATGCTATTAAGGGATTACAGTATAGGCAATATTTTCCAAGACTAAAGAATGTTCCACTGTATGGAAGGTGCTGAAGAGAACGCTAATGAGAAAAAGAGTGATTGTGACAAGCAATTATGTCACCTATGTGAATGGCTTAATTTTCTAAATTAGCCACTTTGATAATTATGACATCTCATTTGTCTTTTAATTCCATGAGCTGTGAAGTTTACCTTTGATTTTTTTCCAATCAGATAAGAGGCTTTGATAAGCCAAGGGCCTATTATGTGCCTGAAAAACTCACATTTCAGTCTGATTGTCTGCTCATCTGCTTGAACTGGAGCAAATAGCACTCTTCACAAGAGCTCTCCAAACAAGGCTTCCACTCCTTCTATTTGCAGTAGCTATTAAAAAATATTTGCTAAGCAAATTAATAATGTAAATTAGACTGCAAGTGGGATGTTTAGTCTGTTTAAGAGGGAAGGCAAACAAACTGTTTTCAAGCACTTTTTAAACCACTCGAACAACAGGGCGTTTGCATACAAGCAATTAGCATCTTAATTACAAATGGTTCTTTTCCACTCATTAGAACATTTCTGAGATTCACTGACAAATATAGGTCTTTAATTATCTTGACACGTAGGGGAGTCATGAAGCTTGTATTTAATTAAATTAAAACGAAAAAGTAGCATTTTGAAGAATTAAAAGGGAAGAGTAGTATTTTAAAGAATTAGCTATGATTTGGGATTTAAATACTGTAATTCTTGTAACTTCTGCATTCAGGTGTAAGACAAATACCCACAGTGCTGTGTATGGTTTATATATAATATGGGAAATAAGTATTTCAGGCAATTTTTGAATATATGTGTTACTCAGCCTTCATTTTCCTTCACTGAGTAGGTATGGTTTTTTCCTTGCAGGGACCAGGTAATAACTGTGAGGGAGAACACAATAGTTAATGACTTATGGAGGAATCTGACAAAGTGTAATGACATTTAACATGTAAACTCATTTAGTGCCATCTTCCCCTCTCTATTTGGATGCGCTGGTTGCTATTTCACCCCTGAGGGAACAAGAGTGGACAGATTGTTCTTTTCAGAACAAAAATACTCTGCATTGTCATTATTTCTACATCGTGCTTTCATATTGGCATGAAATCAGCAGGAATCAATGAAAAGTAGGCTTTATCCTCTGATAACAGCCACAACTGGGCAGAATATAGTCCAATTACTTTGATCAGGATGTCAAAATTTGTGATATTGAAGCACAAGGCATACAAGCTTTGTAGTGGGCAAAAGCTATGATATTCAGTTGAAATGCAATAGTATGTATGCCTCCTTGTGTAAAGTGCTTGTACAGCTCTTACTCAAAGAGCTTTTTCTGTTTATTTGCTATATAGCGAGGGAGGGTTTTTATTGCTTGTTTTTGCCAAAAGCATTTTCCACTCTTATTCTAAAGAGTACACAGATGTAGGAAAGACATTACAAACTCTCTTGGCCAACACTAAATGACTTGTGTGCAAAAGTTATTGCTGTTCCAAACTGTCTTTTAAATGATATTGAATCCCTCTGGTCTCCAGTAAGTACCTAGGTGAGACACCAGTTAACAGTGATGATAGACTAAATCACAGCTTCATGAAAGTAGCCAATCCATTTGAAATGTCATGTGAGTTTTTGCAGTATTTTTTTTCCTGACAGGTTTGAGTGATGATAATGCTTTTGGAAGTGTATTTAAAACAAAGGTTTATCT